>JAFIRS010004325.1:0-91539 GCA_018342105.1 Gonioctena quinquepunctata | reverse complement strand
TTGTAAAGTTAGCCATGGATTTGACATTCACTACTCCTGTCAATCAATATTTTATTTGTGGCATTATAAGTTCCTCATAACATTGTATACAATCATAAGTTAGTAAAAAAGTGATAATGATATTATAGAATGTACACCTTAATAAATTGTTGTAATATTTCCAACTTATAAAGTAAGTGAATAAAAAATATTGTCACTATTATTTTTTTCTAATTATATGATAGCTGTCATCTGCCGGGAAATTTCCACTTATTAATTTTACGTCTACATGCTAATGTGGATGAAAATTTTTCAGAAAATTTGCTGGTTACCATAGTAACAATGTCGAAATAAAGCATCTGATTGGTTAAAAATGACTGGTATAAAATTTTCAAAGGAATTTCTGGTCACTATAATAGCAGCAAATGCACATCAAGACTAGGATCAACATTGAATTACTTGAAATCAAGTTAATGTTTCTACATAAACAAGATCAACTAATGACAAATGATTTGGAGCATTTGCAATAGCTCCATCTTTTGTTAATTCAGTAGCAGTTATACCAAATTTCTTCTTAATGGATTCTATCGAATTGATACAGTTTGTGTCAGAGGAATAGGAGTATTTGAATATATTAACTTTTTTTTTCTCGGTATACTACGAGGGAAAAATATAATATAATGGCTTCTGAGTAACAAGGTGGAGTTTAATAATATTTTTTTTGCTGATATAATTAGAAATTATTAGTATTATTATTTTAAAGCAAGTGGGTTATAATAATTTGATACTTGAATAAGGTTAATAATGGAAAATAAAACTTGTACACTCAGAGGTAATCAATCAATAGGAAGACAGACCCTGTTAGAACGAATGCCAATGTATGGATTATGTAACCAAATAATAATAATCAAGTAGTTCTAAAATCCATTGTTCATTTATATTATTTGCCATGGTGTTTGGAACTTTTTTAAGAAGATTTTTGTTGGCTACGGGTATGCTTTATTTAACATAGGTGTTCCAGTGGAGTTTCTATTCTAGGCAGCTGGATTCTCGTTTGTAACCTTCAATATTCATTTATACCCAATTTGACTTAATATTTGAGGAAGAAAAGGTTCAAATCCTTCACCAGTTTCTGTTTGATATATGTGCGGATGTCTGAATGTTGCTTTATCATTTAAGGTGCGTACCGAATGGATATCAACATCATATTTTCGTTTCTTTGCATGATTATTTTTTTCATGTAATTTTTAACCAATCAGAACGTTCAATTTAGTTAAGTTACCTTTTGTAGTGAAAGAAACTATGAATCAATTTCCACTGAAATGATAGCATCCATTTTGAAAGATTGGGCTTTCAATATGCGAAAAGGTAATGGAGAAAATTATAAAGAAAATGTGGTTATAACGATGTGGAACGTAACGGCAAAACAAATACAAAAAAAATATATGAAGGAATTTAATAGAGTAATTGATCCATTCTCCAGTCCCATATTTTTAGCCGCACGAAACGCAAGAAATTCAAAAAGAAGGGAACTTCGAATGTTACCGGACAAGAGAAAGGTTAGTGCATTAGCATTTAAAGATACCGAGAACATAGCAATGATAGAAGCGTGGGATGAAAATACACCGGAAGAATTACAAATACAATTTTTCTTAATTGCTTCTGTAGAACTTTCATGGAGAGAAAATGAAGGAGCGTCTTGCCTGACTCATTATTTTCAAGAGGAAACTGGGAATGACGATATACTCCAACTGGTAGAATACAATATAATCATATTTTTACCAAAACCACACAGGGAGGAGCAAAACCATGTGCTAATAATAAATGGCTTGTACCCAACCACAATGAAGTTAGTCGTTGTCAAGTGATGCTTCTAGATAAACTAATGATCAAAACAAGCGAAAACATCAATATCAAAACAGATAGGTTATTTCTGACAGTAAATCCTAACTGGAAAAAACAAAAAACCCTTGGCTGGTCCAAAAATATGGCAATTGGAGTGCATGAAATTAGTAAATGGACCAAAAAGTCTGCAGAACAAGAACTTATTAAAATAACAGGACAGGGTAATAGCAATTCTATCAAACCTTACCTACAGTTAGATGAACAACATCACCAAAACATAATAAATAAGATGGGATCCAATTTTAAAAACGCTACAAGGTTCAAGTAATAACACCTTCGGTATTTCCAGCACTTCAATGAGCAGTAGCCACGTTTCCAGCGCAGAAGATAACTCAGTTAAAAAAAACGGTACAATATAATAATTGTAATTTTCATTGTACCAATTTGTATTTAAATTGATAAATTGTTTATATTCACTTAATTTACTCAAAAAATAATCGTATCAAATACAATACGTACTTCAAAATAAATACGGTTATACATCTCAAACTTCCTGCATAATTACAAATCGTGTCAGTTTACAGAATAACCTCCCCTTCCGGTCGGATTATTTAAACTGTCAAACTGACACTCTTTGTAATTATGCAACAAGTTATCGATGTATAACCTGATTATTTTGAAGTCTCATAGTATTACTATGATTATAAAAATTCCCTTTTCAATTCAAAAATTTCTCCTCGGAAACACTTCCTAAGAAGAAATTCGAAAAAACGTAGATAAACATATTTTTCAACTGTAGGTATGTGTTGATATTCAATCTGGTCATATACCACTCGTGATAGATATTTTGGGTAGAGTATACAAAAATACCACTCGAACAAAAAAAAAATATTTTTAAATAAATTTTGTCCCGCGAATATTGACACAAAAGTATCAAAGTATACTCACAAAAATATCCATCACTTGTGATATAACTACTGAATATATGATTGCTCATATAATAAATGGTTTAGAAGACGATTGTAGCCCAGGCGCCTCAAATTGCTCGTAGCTTCGCTTTTCCAAATATAACTGAAACTCAGAAGGCTACAAAAATTATAACCCACTCACAGGAGACATCTTCAATCAAGGCAAAGCTTCCTTGAAATTGGTACTGCGCAATCTTTTAGATAAACGTCTGTTTGAATCGTTGGCTCAGATCTATCATTGAATGACCTTCCTGATTCCTTTCATGGAGTCACTTTTGATGGCATTTGATTACAATATATCGAATAATTCAGCTGGATGACACAGCTGAATTATTCAACATATTGTAATCAAATGCCATCAAATCACCTCGAAAAAAATTCGGACGTGAGACAACGTTTCGAGAAGAAATTATATGATTATATGAAATTTGGTGTTGAACTGACTCATTATTGACAGTTTCTTCTATACGATCCGATCAAATCCCAAAAATCAAAGCATAAAAAATATTAATGTAATGTTCATAGGGGTGATATTCCGAGTTGTTTCGGGATTTTCCGATAAAACACTTTCTTGTGATTTCTGGACTATTCTAATCGAGCAGTGTTAGCTGATAGAGGTACAAACAAAAGCAATTCTCCATTAGAGTACTTATGTTCTTCGTGAGCATTTTCTACGAAAAACAATACCTCGAAATACATTTCTTGACATTGTGACATTGTTGTGAAAAGAGGTTTATTACTGTGAAATAAGTTAGTTTTTTCCAGTTCGAAAATACATTGAGATGATGAAAGCACACCTAATGGTTTTGTTTACAAGTTTTTATTTAACTTGCTTCATTCGTATGTCATTCTTTCCGGTAAAAAATTTGTAATCCATTTTTGGAGCACTTGTCGACATCCGATTGAGTTGAAATCTGGCAGATGTTCATAATCACGGTGACAATGCATCAATAAATTTTTGTTAAAGAAAAAAACAAAATGGCGGCTCCAAGATGTGGGACGAGTTTTGTGATTATGGTACGATTCGATTCAAATTGGTGTGTGGGAGTTTTCGAGATTGGAGATTATGAATTTTTTGTAAAAATTTATGAAATCGGAATGGTGGCTCATGGAATTTTTGTTATGGAATTGCGCTCCAAGATGGCGGACGAGATTAAGGTTATAGGTCCGATTCGATTCAAAATTGGTATGTGGGGGTTTTCAAGGTCGAAGATTATGAATTTATCTTCAAAATTCATAAAATCAAAATGGCTGCTACAAGATGGCCGATGATCTCTGTGTTTATGGTCTGATTCTATTCAAAATAGGTGTGTGAGGGTTTTTGGGTTCGGAGATTATGAATTTTATATCAAAATTCACAAATTCGAGATGGCGGACGATTTTGTAATTATGGCCCGATTCGATTGAAAATTGGTATGTCGGGGTTTTCGGGGTCGGAGATCATGAATTTAGTCGAAGATTATTGATTTTTCGTTAAAATTCATAAATTGAAGATGGCAACTCCAAGATGGCGGATGAGTTAACCTTTAGATGGTCTCCTCATTGAAGGACTAGATAGCTCAGGACTTACTGCGAAAAGGTCTCATAATAACGATGCTTTAACAAAAATGCATAGGTTGTAGACGATGTGGTATTTTGATTACTCTCGTTCCAGACATCCATCGTCATAATGGATTTGAAAGATTTTACGACGTTTCGAACACTCGTATCTGCAATCGTCTTCAGAGAACGACAAATCAATACAAAAATGTCTAATCAATAGAAATGACCAGAAAACACTATTCCTAACTAGCAGTGCTACAAATATCATATATTCTCTTCTTGAACTTCCCATTTTCAAATCGTCACAATAAAGGGAGGAACTACAAAAGACTATGCCCTCTCATCAATATTTCTAATAAAATGTATAACTCAATAGAAAAATTAATCTTTCAGTATACCAAATGACCAAATGTCTGCAAAGTTTATAGAAAGCATGATATTCACACACTCAAATGCTTTATTTATTCCCCGCTCAGCTGATGACGTTGTGACGTCAGTTGTCAGGGCTCAAATCAGGGAAACAATATTATTTCAGTGATAATTAAACTAAAACTGCTCCTATCGGTGTCGCAGACAGAACCGCAATAATCACAATTTTCATTCAGAAATAATATGAGTCAAAGCACTTCAACGGTAATTCAATTAATTTCACATGAATATAAAAATCCCATAATGATAACGTGCCAAATATTACAAAACAAAATTACCCAGCATGTACACAGATTGTAAATAACTATTGAATGACGTATCCAGGCTTGCCCCACACTACCTGCATGTACGTCACTGTCTATTCAAGGATTTATTATTCACGTCATTTCATAACAAAACCACAAGTACACCAACACCCGGTGTCGTAAATAAATCAACACAATCAATATATTGAGAGTGCTGGAGAAAACAATGGAATAAACAAATATGGAAATCGACTCACCTAAAACTGCGAGGAAAGCATTCAAGGCAACTGGTAGCGATATTCGCCTCGTGAACCTTATCTTGGTTGGTTTTGAGTGTTTATCGACAACCGTCGGGATATTGACTCGTACAGTTGGCGAAGCTGTCCGCTCAGAGGCCGCTGGCGTCACCATTCCTTTATTGTCCTGGAAAAGGGGTACATTTTTTATTTCTCATCGCTTTCTCGGGGATTTAGCGCTACTTGAACAATGAGAGTTTCCCGTGAAGGCTAGTAACCTCGACTGGTGATTCTGGTGAAAAATGAGTTGAGGGATATGCATTTTAATCTTGTTTGTGTGTGAGGGAATCGAATTATGGAATATCTGGTTTCGCGCAGGATAGAAAACATTACGTGTTGCAAACAGTCATCAGAATATGGGATGGCAAAATTGAAAAGAGATGTTCTACCCCACATTTTCAAAGAGAATTTATAGTACTGCAATCTGAAAGATTCATTATTATTCATTATTAATAAGGCTCGACCGACCGCTAGACGAGACGTACCCGATACAATGAAATTTTCAGACAAGATGATATGTTGAATTGACGGCTTGTCCTGATCAATTCAAGAAAATTAGTTTATAACATAATCCAAACCTAATATAAAATTACGTGGACAAATTATAGTTCGCGCATTAAAATGTAATATATGAGGTAATTTACGTATTTTCAAATCCGTACCAGGAATCCCCAGCCCGAATTTCACACCTGGAACAATAGGCCATGATCACGGTATCGGATTACTATTTATAATGAGCCTCTTAGATGTCTGGTAGTAGTATACAATGGCAGCAGCTTGATGCAAATTTTAGACTGTGACTCGACCATATCGCAACTCATGCCACAATGAAGTCGTTTTGAGACCTACTCCAAAGTTCTGCTAATTCACACAATTTTGGTGTCAAAACAGTGCTCGCAAAAATAATAAATTCATCAGCGGAAGTTTGATTCGATTTTTTCAATTCTATCACGATATTATGAATAGACGAACACATCATTTCACGATTTTTAATATTATAATATTATCGATTGAACTGCATGTCAATTTGTTTTTCCTGAAATGTCACTAAAAGTTCGCGACAAAGGTTTTTTTTTGCATCGTTTGTGTATGGCGCAGAAACAAGAGCAGAATTATCGAATTCAGATAGGACTTCTGTGAATTTTTCAGATGCTCCTACTGTAGATAAAACGTTTTTTCAATAGCACAGTACTTCGGTAACAGCAGGTTCTTCGTTCCGGCGATAAAACCTCATTACAAAGGCTATCGCATGTTTACAACCCCCTGAAAACAAGAAAAAGTGCTGCTGCTTAAAAAATGTTGCTACAAAAGTTACTGACAAGCTCTATGAGAAGAGTAGTGCAATGGATCTCTAGTTGTGAGTTCCCAAAATTACGTGAATAAATAAATATAAATGTAATTTACTCTACGAATATTGAAAATAACTCAATTTTTATGTACTGATGTATTTTTGCATAGTTCCATCAGAAAACAATGGGGATTTTCCCAATAGAAAAATCTATAAAATATCCTGATTCTCTTGATTTTAATAATATCACTCCCATAACTATCGATTTGTCTTGGAATTTTACCTATCACAGCTGCACAATCCAAACAGGAAACGTTTTGAATGAAACATTTTTCTTCATCGACTTTCATTTCCACACGATGCATGTGGCCGGTCCGAGTCCCAACAGTATCGTGACGTCACGCTACCGAAATGCCACTACGAGCGAACGGAGAATTTACCGATTTTTAAAGCCATTTTTAACAAAAAATGTATGACAAAAATGATTTTTTCCAACGGTATTATTGTTTTTAGGGATCAATCTCTGTAATTAAAGTAGTTTTAAACTGATTTTCCACATAATGTCCCAACCTAATTCCAAACCTTCACATCGACTATTTCCCTCAATAGTTTTGAACCTATCAAATAGCCTGACATTTCTCGTAGAACACAAATCAAATCAGTTTTATAGTCACACCGCAAAGCGCACTCAGTAAAATTTCCAGGTAAAATGCTTTCACGAAAATTTCAAAAAAAAAATTGCAATAAAACCCCTAGCACATATGATATTCCCCTCGATAAAACTCCCAGTACTTAATATTATTACCCTCGATAAAAACCCAAGCACTGACGATAAGAACCTCGACTATTTCTCTCATTATTTTTGAATCAGTCAAATGGCCGAAATTGCAACCAGAGAACCAATCAGATCAGTTTTGGACGATAAATGTCTTCTCGCTGTTTCATACCGATGAAACCACAGTAGATAAACGATTTTTTTGCAAAAAAAACACACTAGCTCGTGTCAAAATTATATGTCAAAGCATTCAATTCCTATAAAGAAACACAAAATTGTTCGAATCAGGGATTTTGGGCTCACTACATACAGTGATTCGATATTGGAATTGAAATATACCTTTTTCAGTCCGTTAAGTGATCCTCAGGTTATCAAGTATGGCGGCGAATGATTCAATTGCAGTATACTCAGAAAATAATGAAGGTTGTAGTGGTTAGGAACCAATGCATGTAGATAGAATAGATAAGCTAGTTAGTCATTATTTGAAAATGAATAAACCTTTGATTGCTTGATTGAATGCAATCACGCCAAAGGCTCGGCTACGTTTCCTGTTCACGGATTTTTTATGTCAGAATCGGTTCCAGATACAAAAAAAAAAATTTCATAGTGGTATATGTATATATATATATATATATATATATATATATATATATATATATATATATACAGAGTGGCCACTTTTTTAATGGGATTGTATTGGTAACTTTTAAACCATAAGAGTTAGAAGGTCGGTCAAATGGAGAAAAAGTTGCATTCATAGAAGCATTGTCAAGCAGTTCAAACAAATCGAGATTATCAGGGCCGGTTATTGAGATATCATAAGAAAAGTAAATTCTGTCATTTTGATTTTTCTTTTTTCCCACTTTATTTCGAATATTATCGAAAAATGACACGAGAGTTTTTTATTCGATAGTGAATTATCCTCAATTTGACATAATCAGATTTCGTATCCAACGTTTCGTACGCTCTGGGCCACCCTCAACCTCATTTTTTTCAATACGGTCCTGCATATTTTATGACATTTTTTGGAATAACTTTTAACGCTGAATTCAACGATATATCATACAATGTCATTTGACCCTTATCCAAATTTCTTTGGGTCGGATCTGTATTACATTTAGGTACCTTTAGTTTAATTAACAACATGCAATACATTTCGATAAGAAAATCAACTTACTCATCTTCAACTGAATGGAACGTAACAGAATCAAAGCAAGAAACAAGTAATAATTATTTACAAATTTCAAGAGGTGAAAAACCTAATTCATAATAATTAAACGAAACTATCATTTAATGAAAGAAAAATCAAATGATTATTCGAAAGTAAATGATGAACATTAATGAAGTAAGTGTTCGAAATGTCCACCATTTTGTAAAATGCACTTTGCGGTTCTGGAACCCATACTTCTTATACATTTGCTTATTTCGTCTCCTTGAATACCTTCCAATACATTCTCAATCTTCTCGCGAATAATCTCTATTGTCGGGTTCGTAGTATCATACATTCTATTTTAGAGATATCCTCACAAATAAAAATCCAGCGGATTCAAATCCGGAGATCTGGCAGGCCATACTACTGGACCTCTTGTTCCAATCCATGAATCGGGCAAAGTTCGATTTAGATAGTCTGTGACTATTCTTGAGTTGTGTGGACCACATCCGTCTTGTTGAAACCATGGACTATTACGCCGATACCGTATAGGAAGATCATCCAACATTTCTTTTATAATTTCTACATATTTTGCTCCGGTTAGGTTGCCGTCAATAAAATAGGGTCCCAGTGATTTATTATTCAACAAACCGCACCATATGTTCAAATAAAAACGATATTGATGTCTAACTTCATGAATTAAGTGAGGATTTTCTGTGGCATAAAAATGTTTGTTCCTTCGATTGAACATGCCAGAATTTGTGAATGTCGTTTCGTCTCTCCAAATGATATTGTGCGCAAAATTGTTGTTATTCCGCACCTTCCGTTGAAACCAATTACAGAATTGCAACCTTTTCTCAGGATCATTGCGATATAGTTTTTGCACGGCTTGGTATTTATAGTCATGGTATCCGTGTCTCTTGATTATTTTATTAACAGCACTTTTTGATAAATTGCATTCACTGGCAATAGTTCTCGATCCTATTCCTGGATTCATTCGAATGTTCTGATGTCATTGATAGGCTCGTTTCGTCGTACATAAGGACCTCTAGGTTTGATGAATGAATTATGTGCAAGTAACGTAGATAAACGTCGAAACATTTTAATATTTGGTGTTGTTCTTTCATGATATAATTCACCATACCTTTATTGTGCTTTGAACGAATTTCTATCTAGTTTTATGTACATCGTACATATATCTCTTCTCTTCATTTGTGTATCTTACCATATCGAATAAGTTAAATTGAAATTACTCAGAAAAGTATTTAATGACAAGTTCTTGTGACACAATAATAAACGAAGTGACAAATAATATGACATTTCTTGTTATGTTCTTTTATATCCACGGCCTACTACTTGAAAATAATACATTCAATAAACCTAGAGTTGTGTGTATGTAAGAAAAAACAAGTCTATCAACGATATCAATGTTCTGACCCAAATTCAATTGAACCCAGAAAAAAAATCGAGAACTGTAGCCAGTGAATGCAATTTATCAAAAACTGCTGTTAATAAAATAGTCAAGAGACGCGAATACAATGATTTTGAATTTGAATACCCAGCCTTGCAAAAATTATATCGTGATGATCTCAAAATAAAGTTCGATTCTGTAATTTGTTTCAACGAAACAAATGGCAAATCCAACAATAATGATTCCCCGCGAGAAGATTGAGAATGTATTGGAAGGTATTCAAGGAGACGAAATAAGCAAATGTGTAAGAAGTATGGGTTCCAGAACCGCAAAGTGCATTTTACAAAATGGTGGACATTTCGAACACTTACTTTATTAATGTTCATCATTTACTTTCGAATAATCATTCGATTTTTCTTTCATTAAATGATAGTTTCGTTTAATTATTATGAATTAGGTTTTTCACCTCTTGAAATTTGTAAATAATTATTACTTGTTTCTTGCTTTGATTCTGTTACGTTCCATTCAGTTGAAGATGAGTAAGTTGATTTTCTTATCGAAATGTATTGCATGTTGTTAATAAAACTAAAGGTACCTAAATGTAATACAGATCCGACCCAAAGAAATTTGGATAAGGGTCAAATCACCTGAAAATCAACTTTGCATGACATTGTATGATATATCGTTGAATTCAGCGTTAAAAGTTATTCCAAAAAGTGTCATAAAATATGCAGGACCGTATTGAAAAAAATGAGGTTGAGGGTGGCCCGGAGCGTACGAAACGTTGGATACAAAATCTGATTATGTCAAAATGAGGATAATTCTTTGTCGAATAAATGACTCCCGTGACATTTTTTGATAATATTCGAAATAAAGTGGGAAAAAAAGAAAAATCAAAATGACAGAATTTACTTTTCTTATGATATCTCAATAACCGGCCCTGATAATCTCGATTTGTTTGAACTGCTTGACAATGCTTCTATGTATGCAACTTTTCCTCCATTTGACCGACCTTCTAACTCCTATGGTTTAAAAGTTACCAATACAATCCCATTAAAAAAGTGGCCACTCTGTATATAGCTGCCTCCGTGGTGACGTTGGTTGTTGCCCTGGAATTCAGGGTCTGCTGACCGAAATCACAAATGAGCGGCTGGCTTCTGTTTGTTGACTCCGTTGATTTGTCGTTTTCTACCAAGTGTTGTTCATCCTTGCATTTCTCCACCGTACTGATGAGGGCCGAGAGCCCGAAACACGTGTCTACGGTTAGCACTTTTCTCTGAGGGCTATGTCCATTAAATTCCTTCCATTTTGTATATATATATATATATATATATAGTGCTCGTCTAAAGTCTGTTCCTACCTACTAATTTTTGAACCACCTGGTATATCGCAACGAAATTTGGAGGGCCTATATAGGAGATAAAAAAAAAATTTCAGATAAAAGTTTTAGAATGGCGGCTGAGCGCCATCTTAAATTTTTTTTTAAATGGAACACCCCGAATACCCCATTTTCAAAATCTGCTCATAATTCTCAACAGTTTTCTCCAATACATTTTACTCCTAAATTTAATTGTTTTCGAAAGAATAACGTTTGAAAAGTGACATCTTGGTCAATTCAAACCCAACCAAAAACACTAATGTTTGCATTGGAAAAAATCGTTGTCGCGGTAACATCTTGTTTATTGTCAAACTGAACTGCTAACTGTCAAATAGTCCGTGGAGCGCCTAAATCCTTTTATGAGAAGTGTGATCATGGCTCGTAGTTTAGACGATAAATTTGAAGCAGTTTTGATATTTGGAGCAGCTGGAAGAAATTATCATCTAGCAGTCCGTATGTTTATGATAGATTTCCCGAGAATCCTATTTCGAGGTCATATTAGCGCAAACTTTTAAATAAGCTCCAAGCAACTGATACGCTGAAAGATGCTCCAAGATCAGGAAGACCGCCTCTTTCAGAAGAAAAAAAGGTAGAAATTGCTGCTGAAATGGTAAGCAATCCGACTCAGTCGACGTCTGCAGTTGCTGAATCCTGTGGAGTAAGTTCAAAAAGTGTCCAAAGAGTCCTAAAAAAACAAAAGTTTTATCCCTCTAAAATGAAAATCCTGCATGCTCTCTCGGAGGATTGTCCAGACCGGAGGGTTGAATTTTGTGAGTGGTTAACAAGCACAATTGAAGGAGAACGGGGCTTCTTAAAACGTGTATGTTTCGCAGACGAATGCACGTTTTTATTCTCAAGATTTAGGAGGGGGCCACATTGAACACTTGATGAAATAATTGTTGGGGTTGAATAAAAGTGTTATTCAAACATAAATTATAATTTTTCAGCTAACTAATTTGTTTTGATTGTGAATTTACAGAACACATTCGTAGGCTTCGAGATTTTCCGTTAAGCGGTACTGTTTATCCTTAATAAACTCTCCTTACGCCTTTTATTAGTCGAATTCATTAAGAGATTTAACTACTAATTGATAACAACGTTTAATTAGCAAAATGTTTTCTCGGAAGTGACCAAAATCCATACTTCATTTTAAACTGGAATGTCACTTTTCAAACGTTAATATTTCGGAAATAATTGAATCTAGCAGTAAAAAGTATAGGAAAAAACTGTTGAGAATTGTGAGCGGATTACCAAAATGAAATAATATACGGGGTGTTCTATTCAAACAAATTATTGAAGATGGCGCTCAGCCGCTATTTTGAAACTTTCAGCTGTGATTTTCTCATGAAGAAGTAGGTTTTCATCTCCCATTTGAGCCCTCCAAATTTCGTTGCGATATACCAGGTGGTTCAAAAATTAGTAGGGGGGAACTGATTTTGGACGAGCAATGTATATATATATATATATATATATATATATATATATATATATATATATATTTCAGTTTCTGAGTGAGTTTAAGAGCAGTCAATAAACATTATGAATGAATGAATCTGGAAAACGATTCCTTCGATTTTGTAAGAAGAATTGTTGTAACTTTCTCTATTGAAAATTTGAATATAACATGAATTCTGGTAGTTTTATTCAGTTTTAAATGTTATATGGAAAATATTCTCATCGAACATCAATCATGCTAGAGGATTTTATTGCAAAAATTTTAAAAATTTTCCTCATGCAATTTGTCTCTAGTCATGTTAACTCGTGCAATTTGTGGTCTTATTATTGAAGAATTAACCACCCAAGCTTCGCTTCCGTAATCGTTTCAACACGTGCATTATTTAGGTTATACCATGCACCATTCCGCAACCGATATACGATATACACGCACATCGACTTAATACAACGTACAACGGTTTGTATTGATTCTGCTATGGTCATGGCACGATCCGATGTAGGGAGCAGGGAGCCTGATTCAATTTGTTCTCCTTGATAGTTACTCGAATGTATGCAACACATTTTACAGGCGCACATCGCGTTGTTGGAGACATTGCAGAAAATAGATCTAGGCGCGCGGAACATCTATTGAAATTTAAATATTTTGTAGGTATACTTTGATATTGTTATAAAATGAAGAAACATGTATGTTAAGATGAATATGATATAACTAACAGAAGACTGAGTACCAACTAATAAATACTTTGCTTGACAAAAATCAGAATGAACGGAAATTGAAGAGTTTCAACGGAGCTCTGAGAAATTGTCCATTTTCCACTGCTCACGATACAATTTATGATGAAAATGTCGTTGAAAAAAACATCCAATCACAAAGAGTTGCTGAGCCGTAACTACGAAAATATTAGAGAGCGACAAGGTTCGATTACAGATTCGTGTTCAGGGCAAAAAATACACAAGAAATAAAAAATCATTGACCACGAAGGTGGATAAAGTTTGTTGGAAAATATGATGAAAAGGATGGAGCCTAGGTACAACAAATTCAACCCCATTTTCACCAAAATTCGTCTGAAAGAATGAGGAACAAATCAAATCGAAAGATGCCCTATTCGACTTTTTGGTAAAATGCTATATGGTACAAAAATTCACCTGTAGGCAGGAGTTTACTATCAGAATGGTTGAAAAATGTCTTTGAGTAATGTGTAATCAATTGAAAAAAATCGAAAAATAACAACTAATTCAGTCGTTCTACAGTTATTCCACATATAGCGGAGGTAGGCGTGGAAAAACAAGAATTTATTAAAATTACGTGCTCCATCTATACAATCATATTCAAATACTCAATCGTCATAACACTATCATTATAGATAATACTCTAAATGTACATTCTTCTTCTGGAATCAGTGCCACTATGACAAAAACAAGTACATATACGGAGACATGTACATTATTATCATCAATTTGTGTCAGAAACCTGTTAGTATTCTGCATACAAATTGTATTTATAATAATTGTAATTTAAAAGCAAACAGAATACACTCACTTTACTAAAAGATTTTCACTAAACTGGGTTTACAAATCCACGGCACGTGTTTCGCTATACCAAAGCTTCTTCAGGTGTAGATAATACTAACTCAAGAATTACGATGTAAGTATCATGTGAAATAATCTAAGCAGGTGGTAGGAGGTATATGAATTTAATTAGGAATTCCGAGGATATTAACGATAATCCAATAGGTAATTAATATAAAGGAGACTGAATGAAACGGGGATTATATTCAATCTTCAGTTAAACAATACAACAAAAAAGAATGATTAGAGTTGATTTGGTCATCGAGACTTCTCGCATTTATTAATATCAAAATTTTCCAGAAGGTAGAGTTTAAAACATTTCTTTTATATATGTAATATTTCGAAATCGTTAACAAAACGTTGTTTTTTTTCATACCTCGGTCGAAAGTACGTTTTTTTTCCATCGATTTCAAAGAAGAAAGCCTTGCATTTATGCATCGGTGACATTGACAGACCACGCCCTCCGTAAAGCGGATGCAAATATTTTTCATGTACACGGATATAGATGGGATTACACGCGAATATTGCGAATATTGAAGCTTTGTGAGTATCCGTAGCAAAAGTTTAACATGACGCGCAACGAGCTGTCAGCTGGAACACGCGTATTGTACATAATGAATAATTGAAAATTTAAGTAGCAACGTACTTCCGACTAGCTATTAACAAAAAATAATGAACACAGCACGGACAGGAAAAAATTCCTCAGCTGCGCTTCATGATGCCCTCGGCTTTGCCTCAGGCATCATGTAGCGCAGGGCAGGAAATTTCAACTTCCTGTAGTGTAATATACTATTTTCAGTCAAGACATGAGTAGCAAAAGTTAAAAAAAGATGTATGACTCCAGGAAAAAGTATCCCTTTCTCCCTTCATGAATTTCTATTGAATTTCATCACCTGGTTCACTTTTTATTTCGAAGTTCTGCAAAAATAAATACTAATTGATGTTGATAGCTGTGCCCATTTGAGTTGATGCCTTCTATAATTAAACATTTTGGATAACTAACTATATCGTACAGTGAAGTCGTTTTGAAAATTTTCCGGTACATATTACAGTTATTTTTTGTTTTTTATTATCGGAATGTGAATTATATTAGATGGTTTCAAGGAAGTGACGTGTTAGCATGGTATTTTGCCAATATGCCGCTTTCAATCTATGAATGTGTATTAGAGTTCAGTTAGGCGTCAATAATAAAAAATATGGAACCCGCTTCTTATGAATAAATATCGATGAAAATTACTGAATTGTCTTGTTGAGAGCTTATGAGAAATGTTTCATACAAAAAATTCTCAACATTTTCTGTTTTTTTTTTTAAACTCGTACGTTTATAATTTTTGGAACGTAGTTCCTCATTGCGCGTTGCGAAAGAGGACTAGACGGAATAAATTGAGACCAAAATGTGTAACGAGACTTTCGCTATGGTTTTAAGCCGTCCGGCGTGCGCGTGTTTCTCTGTCTGTCTCTCTCTCTCTCTCATAGAAAGCAAGCCAGTTATTTTCATTTCGTCTTTCTCTTGAACAGTGTGGTGTCACGACGATTAGTTTTGTTGAGTGTCTACAGGTTTTTTGTACATAATAAATAATGAAAAATAATAACAATAATGAATCCTGAGAGTGTTTCTGCACAAGTTCCGGATATTGCTGATGGAGTTAGGTAAGTAGAGATTTTATACAGACAATAATAAATGCTTATGTATTTTTAACAAGTACGCATTATAACCTCTCTTTACTATTGTGCTAACCAAGTCATACGCGTTATAATCTCTCCATTATTGTGTGTTTAGCAAGTGTACGCGTCATAACTTTAATAAATTCAAAAGCAAATTATATTTTAATATTACAATATCAATGCGTATGTATTTAGCAAGCCGTGCGTGTTCTAACCTATACGCTGTTGTGTTTACGAAGTTGAGAGAGTATATATATATATATATATATATATATATATATATATATATAACACTCTGTTGTGTTTACAAAGTCCCGCGCATCTATGACGTGTACGAAAGAATAGACAGGCAGAGTACATATATATATATATATATATATATATATATAAATATATATATATATATATATATATATATATATATATATGTGTGACTGTGTGTGTGTGTATGTATATGTACAATTTTTTTGCTTTTTATTTCAATAGCGAATCAACTAAAGCATCGACTACTGAGGTACAAACTATAACATCAAGGAAAAAGACACATGCACAAAGATGTAGAGAATATCGTGAGAGAAAGAAATTACAAATACATTTATTCACTGGAAAACACAAAACAGTTTTTTATTTTTCTGTAAACCTCAAACTCTTCAATCAAAAATTGGAGAAGAGTTCAAATTTCTCTGAACGCTTTCGATTATAACTTAAAAAAAAATGTATTACAATTCCTTCACTAATTGATCGAAAGGAACTTCGTTCCATCCGGGTGTCCCTTGACACCTCTCAAGTTTTTATGTTGTTTATGATTAATTCAAGTTGAGTAAATGCTTGGTTGGGTTTCAATATGTGATCGTGAATTTTCAGTGATGTAGCATGAGATATCTTGAATAATTGCGATTTATTTAACTCACAGGGACGGGCAGCATCAGCAGATAGCAAGCAGATTGTGGCTTTCTATATCTCAACTTGTGTGAAGCTTCCGTACGGTTGACCATGAGATATTGTTAGAAATATTCTCGTGGTATATCAATGGAAAATAATACAGATTTATCCAATTGTGTTTGTGTTTGTGAATGCATATTTTCCAGAAAGGGAGATTGAATACATATTTCAATCCAGAAATAAACCGAGATCCGTTTTTCAGCACTCAAAGAACATCTCCAATGAATACAGATTTATTTAGAGTTCAAAGACATCGTCAGGTACAGGAGATTATAAAACTATAGGACAGATAATATATACAGAAAATTAAAAACTTTTTAACAAAAAATTAAACCGACAAAATACGGAACTAAAAAGTCAAAAGTAAAATAAACCTTCTTAGTCTCAATAACTAAGCTCCTAAACTAACGTAAGTAACTAATTTTGAGTCGGCGCCAAACAAACCAGCAAATGAATTAGATAAGGCGTAAAATGATGGCATCGAGTTGTGCGGTGACATTCTGATAATTTTTTTGAAGTAATTTAATTACTTTCGTTGATTTTTCGTTAGGCGCCAACTCAAAATTAGTTACTTACGTTAGTTTCGAGGCTTAGTTATTGGAACTAAGAAGGTTTATTTTGTTTTTTATTTTCAGTTCCGTATTTCGTCGGTTTAATTTTTTGTTAAAAAGTTTTTATTTTTAATTTTTTTGTGGCTGAAATCTACCAATTACTACCTACTTGTTTTTTTATTACTTCCAAAATACTTACTCACCCACCTTACTTCAACTATTACCAGTTAAATAATATAATTATCTACTTTTATTATTTGTTGTAATATAAATTATTTTTGTTGTTCTGGTTAGTTTATTTCATTACATTCCATCCTCTTATAGAATATAATTATTGTGACGGATGTAGAACGAAAATAATGACATAAGCGATCTGTCATTGTCAACTACATATGTGTGCCAATGTTCACAAGTGAAACTTCAATTATTCCCTATTTTTTCTACCCGGAAGGGTGGATGATTCCATTCGAAATGCAAATATGATCAACTATGAGGTATACCCTATCTGATAAAAAAATAATCATCCAAATCGAAGAACCCAGTACAAAGTTATGCCTGATAGAATCGGTTAACGGACCAGAATTCAGAGGGTGAGTGATCAATATCCTTCATTTTGCTACCCTTAGGGGTGGATTTCATCCTTCAAATTCAAATGGGACCAACTTCGAAGTACACCCTCACTGAAAAAAAAATTATCGGAATCGGACGTCTCAGTGAAAAGTTATGCGTGATCATACATAAAAAAAATACGCGTCGACTAGAGAACCCTCTCCTTTTTGGTTTCGTAGGTTAATAACAGAAACATTCGCTAGTTGTGAAAACTACAAACTAAACTAAAAACGTGAAAGTATCCGTTGAGATATATGGAAACGAAAGAAAATAAACACAAACTAAAATGAGTACAGACTAATATATACCTATAGTTGCTAGTATTGAAGTCCAATGATTCCTTTTCCGTTCTAATAATGAGTTGATGGACAAAAATGTCATTATCGAAGAATTTTGAAATCTCATATATCTCATAACAAACAGGTGGATTCTATTACAGTTGGTAGAGTGAAAGAATGGATAGAAGATCATCCTGTATATATACGGAGTGCCTCCAACCCATGCTATACCCATGAATAACGAGTGTCTAGTAATGAACCGCTTATCGTATCAAATACAGGTAGGTATAAGTACGAACTGCTAGAAAAACCCCATAATTTTTCGCTTTACAAAATAGTTTATTCTCCCGCCTTTATTTTACACCATATTTATATATATATATATATATATCCGTAATATATATATATATATATATATATATATATATATATATATATAAAATTTTATAAAAATAATTGGTTAAAAATTCCATAAATAAAATGGTTAAATCAGTTAAAATTTTGGAAACCGTCAAGTTTTGGTATGTATTTAATTGTGAGCCTAGACAAATTTGGGACTGCAAACTCTCTCTTAGATAATTGGCGACAAATAATGAGGTCACACTGATCTGAGTGCAAAGTCACAAGGCAAAGGCAATGAGAGAGCAGACACCCTTGCCAAGAAAAGTGCAAACACTTAATTCTCTGACCCAGAAACCCTATGTGGTCTTTCCGAAGGCCACTTTGAAGGAGAGTTTTGACGCTGGGAAGCTGACCAAATCCAAAACCACTGGAATAAGCTTCCAGGAGAATGACAAGTGGAAAGCCCATCGCCAAGGAAAGCTGAACAGATTCCCGAGTTTGACAGAAAAAACTTAAAAGTGGTGACGGGACTTCTCACTGGACATTATCCTCTCAGGTATTACCTCAAAAAATAGATAAATCAGGTAGTAAACTGTGCTGTTACTACGCGAAGGGGTTTCATTTACTCATTAACACTGAACTTTGCAAGGGGTCTCGGAATACCGAGCCTCGAATAGGTAAAGAGTAATGTACAAAAGATCTTATAGGTCGAAGTATGGAGAGGCTGAAAAACCATATCGACCCCCCCCCCTACAATCTAACTCCACTCATACATAGTTTTGTTCTACGTATTTTCAGCCTCTGAACACGACGTGAAATAAAAATGTGGTGGTATCCTACCCTTTCCACATCCGTTCAGAGGTCAAAAAAGAGTAATTTCCAAGCACCATTTTGTCTCGTCAAAAAAGCTCAAAATTACTCCTACAAATCCTCCTTCTTCAGCGTCTGCAAATAACCTTAGCTTCCACATCTGACAGTTGAATCTTATATTTTCATTACGTTTGTAACCAATGAAAACACAGCCAACTTTTCCATTCAAATACAACGATTTTCTCTCTATTAGAGGGGCAATACATTGATGCGTTTGGTTTCTTCCTCATTTGATAGCAGTCATGTAGGTAAATGAAACAAGGAGCCTTCGGTGTAGGGGTCACATTCGTACTTGATCGATTTTTTTTATTCAATCAACAACTTATTGCTCACCATTTTAAATACATTTATTTATGTCAACAAACAAGTGTTCGAAGTTGTTAGCGCTGAGAAACCGGAAATACCATTTCAATTTCCTGATAAGTTTATAAGCAGAGCCTACCTGTTTGTCGAGTCACATGTATTCAAATCTAAAAATCAGCAATCACTATTTTCACTCACATATTCGCAGAACCTCCGTCTGTGACAGAATCTTCCGGGTGATGATGACTCATAATTGTATTACCCATAGTTACTCATTATTTTTCAATATAATACTCACTAAACAATAATCAGTTTCTGTTTCGTTGAGAAATTCAACGGAATACATAAATCTTCCAAAATACTACACAGTTTCTCGAAGGTATCACTTATATAAATTTATCGGAATTGGCACTCTCAGGATCATAGCACTTCACAAAGATAAACTGGTGAGTATTGATAGCTACAATGGATCAGGTTGGCTTCCTATATAGGTAGAGTTTCATTAATATTACAAATTATCTGATGAACTGATAACTTCTCGAATCTTGGAATAAAATACGCAACTAAAATTGCTTAGCGGAAATATGAGTCACTGTGTACGGTTTCAATTTTTTCATTGTTTTTTATTTCATTTCAATAAGGAATTGACAAGGAATCTGGAAAATGAGACTTCCATAAGTTTTTGTTCGATAATTATTTATAAAAATTTATATATATATATATATATATATATATATATATATATATATATATATAGTGCCTCCGTAAAGTAGCGGATAAATTCAATAGAAAAAAAACGCTCGGTTTTTTCACGTGAAAGTGAAATATACAGGGTATCTCAAGAAAGAGATGACATCGATATTTTTTTTTAGTCAACCCTAATTTTTTATTGCAGAATTAGAAAGGGCAAATCTTTTTACGTACGACAAGGTGAATATGGATGATGGTAACAACATAAGGAAATGTTTAAAAAAAATTATATTATACCTTGAAAATGAAAAAACAAAATCTGTGCTAATTGAATATTTGAAGTGAGTACCGTTAACAATCTGACGATAGCTAAGGCGATTAGAAAATTATTTTTGAATGTTGTCGATGACATCCGCGGTAATGTTAGTTAATAAAGTTAATATTTAATAAGACATCTACAATATTTTGAGAAAGTTTTAGAATTAAATTATATGGGTAGATGCCTATGTATTGCTATTTTAAGATAACTTATATACCTGAGTGACCTACGGAAAATTTTACACCATCAGAAGGTATTTCATAGAGAAGTGGGAAAGGGGCTAGGAGGGTCTGGGCCACTACCTGTTATTTCGAAGCAGCTGTAAAAACCGTTAGCCAGTATTCGAGATACAGAGCAGTGAACAACATCGTTCATAAAAATACACGTGAGTTACTTTGAGAGAATTGTGCAAATTTACTTTAAAAGCCTGCACGTGTATTTTTATGAACGATGTTGTTCACTGCTCTGTATCTCAAATACTGGCTAACGGTTTTTACAGCTGCTACGAAATAACAGGTAGTAAGGCACAGACCTTCCTAGCCCCTTCCCCACTTCTCTATGAAATACATTTTAATGGGCTAATAAATAGCTCAAAATTGTACATACTGATTAAAAAAAAATCGGATTCGAGTTTTTTTCGTTTCTTTGCATTTTCTGAGAACATTTACCATAATAATGTATTTTTTTATACCATCAGAAAGTAGAGATATCAACGAATAAAAAGCCCACCGACTTTTTCGAAAAAGCTGATATTTTGACGGGAGAATTTTCGATTGAAAATTAGGGTGCTTTTTGGATATCAAGTCAAAATAAGATGAAAAAATAAATATTTCAAATCAAAAAAATTACAGTGTGTTTGGGACATAAAAAAGTGAATTTTCACCAAATTTTGTGGAAAAATTAATTTTTTTGTAAAAGATAAAAATAAAAAACCAAAAACTTGGTTATTTGAATTTTTTACATAAATTTTGAGGTAATGTGAAAAAAGTATGGATACAAAAGTGTAGACCTTTCCATTACCTACAACTTTGCCATTCAATTTTTTTCCATAGGACTCGTAGTTTTGCTGGAAATCGAGATAAACCGTTTTTTACCCTTAAAAACTCACCCCCTTCCACTTCCCGACCTCAGATCGCCCGTAAATTATTTTTCCTTTCATTTTTGTTAAATTCTTTTCCTTCTCCAATGGGTTTCATCCTACTATTATTTTTTTTTGTTTAAAAAATTATCGACCCTGGTCTATCATTATATTACATACACAAAAAGAATAAGCAAAATACATAAATGTAGTAACAGTTACCAGCCCAAATATTTATATTATTGAAAAGATAAATACTTTTCTATTTGAAATGTACAATATTCTTCAATCAATTTTATCCTTATCAATTTTTATTAAAATATAGTTCTGTAGCTTCAAGGGGGAAAGCCTTCAGAAGATAATGCCATGCAATGCAACATGCACGCAAAGTTTTTATGTCTCTAATTTCAGATATACTTGTAGGGTTTGGGATATATCTTAAGATGGTTCCAATGGATTGGGAATAAGGGGTAAATACATTTACAAAATGATCATTCACTGCCTCACCAATCTTAACTTGATCTTCAAATTTAGTGTTGTTTAAGTACAACCTTTTTATCTCTCCCTCGTTATTAGTGTGCTATTTTATTAATTTTACCACATGATCATCAAACCAGGACTTTTTTAGAACTGAATTTTTAATGAGATAACAGGAATCAAAAGGTACCTAATTACAATTTCTCCTATTCTCATATTGTTATCAATATGAAGATGAATTGTATGATTTACATTTTTCAATTCTTTCTTCAGTTTTTCACAGTGGAATCTTTTCATTGAAGAATATTGATGACAAAGACTTTTTTATTTTAATTTACCTAGAAAATGGCAGTTGTTATAAGCCACATAACAATGTATTTGATCTTCACTTCAATTAAGGTAGTTCCGCCACGAGACAGTTGAACTAGGAAATCATTAAAATTTGGCATACGTATTGTTAAACATGTGAACAACACCTCTATGAAATTTTAACAAGTTTCACCATCCCGAACCCGAAATATATATAATTGAAGTTGACTCAATTAACACGTAACATATGGACCATGCATAGTCAAACAGCACATTATTCTTTGCGTATTCGTGTTTTCAAATCCTCTAAATTCACTGGTCCAGTCACGTAGACTTTACTTTTCAAATATGCCCACGAAACGTAATGTAGAGGAATTAAATCTGGCAACCTAGCTGGCCACTCAATCGCCCCTCTTCTACCTATCCAACGAGTTGAAAAAACTTCTTCCGAATTAGCGCGATCAGATATAGCGCTCCATCTTGTTGAAAAAATGGGTCACGCTGGTGTATATCCAGAAAAGAAGTTATCAGAGCGGGGATGAAGTCATTTTGAAAAAATTCAAAATTTCTCGCATTACTGGGATTCTCTCCAAAGAAGGACAGACAGTACCACACGTTCAATTTCTGAGGGTTTTGGTCGTGAGATTCCCTGAACTAATGGATTATCGGTAACTCAATAACGACAATGTCGTCGGAAAATTAGGTTTTCCTTTACATAATCATAGTATTTCTAAATCACACCACATTGATTGAGATGTAGACAATCAAGTCAATGTAACTTTAACTATATTCAAAAGGTCAAATCCATTTAGAAGCAAATAATCGTGACTATTAAGGTGAATTATATATATCAAAAGGCTTTGTTACACCTGCTGAAATTACATTATATCCACCTTTCTAATAATGTCAGCTAGATATAACAGACTAGGTAGTAGACTAGGTAGTATTAATAAACTATATCGACTTCCATACAGTGAGGATTTGCAAGGAATTGGGAAATGTATTTCATTTCACAGGATGTAAGGGTTGATTTCAAAGAAAGTAATTTCAGTGACTATTTTCCTCATACTATTTCAACCAATGATTTTTCAAATTTTGTCCAATACTGTCAAAATGACAGCGGCAAAATTTGCATATCATCCCTTGGGTTTCATTTATACAATATCTCTCATAAACATACTTCCATAATTGATTTTCGTGGTTAAGACAGAAGAACTCTGGACATATGTTCGTCATCTGACGTTAAATGTTTGAAAGTGTCAAAATGAGTCGTTTTGGTACAAGTTCATCTGAACAAATTCAGACTAATATTTATAACATAACACCCAAAAATACAGTTATTTCCAGAAACTCAATTTGGAGACAATTTGAGAAGTTTTGCAGTGAAAGGAATTATGAATCACGCGCTGATACACAAGTGAGCACTCTATTCAAAATTTTAACGGACTACGCATATTACATGAAGAAATCTGATGGTGAGGACTATAAAGAAAGTTGCATGAAAAGTATATGGAATACAACAGCAAAGATATTGCAGGAAAATTATTTTGAAAATTTCAATACCATCAATCCTTTTTCAGGCATTATTTCCAAGGTTGCGCAAAATGCTAAAATCGCGAAGCGCAAGCAATTACAAAAAATGCCCGACAGGAGAGAAATCAACGAAAAATGTAGTCTAAGGGATGGCAGTTGCATGGGATGTCATATAATGTCATATGAACTAGCCTAGAGAGGTGGCGAGAGTGTCCAGTGCAAAAAGTAATACTTCCAAAACGAATATACAAACGACGGTATACGAACTGGAGGAATAGAGTACAACCCAATATTTTCCAAAACAAGTCAAGAGGGAGGAAGAACCCTATCTGATAGCAAGTGGCTCGTTACAAATACAAATGCTCAAGATGTTTGTCCAGTGCATTTGTTGAGAAAACTGCTTGATAAGCGCCCAGCGCATGTAACGACAGATCGACCAGTTCTGAGAGTCAATATGGCATGGGATAGTCCAAAATGAATCGGGTGGTATCAGAATATTCCCATTGGAAAAAAATTAATATCAAAATGGACAGCCGTATCAGCGCAAAAAATTGGTGTCGATATAAAAACTAGAAAAATCACCAATCATTCTCGTCGACCTGCAGCCATATCTAATCTAGTAAAATGTGGCACTGTAGAGCACTCAATAATAAAAATTTCCGGACATTCAAGCGTGAATTCCATTTCGCCCAATCTACAACTAAATAGTGAGCGTCACAAGAGCCTCATAAATAATATTAGAAAAAGTCCATTTGGATCTGGAGCATCTAATGATTTTTGCCTCTGGAAGCTCCCTGTCGATACCTGCGGAAGTGATGCCTACCAGTCTCGTTTCTCAACTAGCGGCAACAAATACTAGTCATTCTGTCATTTACCAGAATTGTACTTTCCATTGTACAAATTTCTGTTCTAATCCTAATATGTAATTGAAAGTATTAAAAAACGTTATTTTTGGCGTCAGTTCAGCTTATTTGGGAAATAGTCTAATCAAATATATCTTGGTCTATTATTTTCCCGGAAAAATTTGATCTGAAGATTGTTGCTTATGAGTAACTTCCCTTGACGAATTGAATGAAAAAAATCTCCCGCCTACGGCTCGAGATTTTGATCATGCAATTTGCCTTGGGATATTACTCAAGCAACAATCTCTCGATTAACATTTTTTCCGGCAAAATGATATTCCCCTGATAGATTGTAACTGATTATTTTTCGACATTTCTGGAAACCAATGGAAACTTTCAATTCAAGTCACTCAAGTACGTTTTGGCCAATCAAAACATTATTATTGTGAGAATAATCTACCTAGAAAATTGCCCGGGAATAATTTGAGGTATTTTGTTTTTATTGTCTGACAACGTATATTTTTAATTTGACGTCTGTAAAAAAAAAAAAAACCTAGAAAATTGCCGCGGGAATAATTTGAGGTATTTTGTTTTTATTGTCTCATCAAAAGATAATCTATAGTATACACACGAAAGTTCGATAACGTAGTAAATAATTCTCCAGACTTTTTTTGTCGAACTTGTTGCCATTTGGCAATAGCCACTCGAGCCCGATGGGTCTCGTGTCTATTGCCTGGCAACAAGTTTTCGAAAATCTGTGGAATTATTTCCACTTTATTCTCACTCTGTTGTGGTATTACAACTGATAATTTTCATACAATGTTACGCTGGAGAAGTATTTTGGGAAACATGGGTGGAATATACTATATAAATCAAATGAAAATTGTGTGTGTGAGAGAGTCTTTGTATTCCAAACTTTACAGTCTCATAACAAGGGTTCAGTTTTTGTTAGAAATATTATAACAGAGAAAGTAATATGGGAATGAGTGAATTAATTGGCTTAGCGAATTTATTCAGAAAGATAGATACATAATAACTGTGGTGTTATTGAGTCAAATTTCATTTAGTTCGGTTGTTTTTCTACAAATTTCGTTATATTCCATATATACAGGGTGTAATCTACCTTCTTGCACAACTGTTGATAGTCCATGAAAAAATTAAATGATTTTTCTTATAAAATATAAAAAAATAGTTTGCCCACTAAAACTCCGCGGTCCCCAAAATTTGAACGAAATTTTCAAAAATATTTTTTTTTTCAATTATTTTCATTCACTGTAATACATTATAAAATGGCATTATACCCGCCATTCGCGGGTGTGCAAGAAGTTATATAGTTATACACCTGCTGAAATTACATTATATCCACCTTTCTAATAATGTCAGCTAGATATAACAGACTAGGTAGTAGACTAGGTAGTATTAATAAACTATATCGACTTCCATACAGTGAGGATTTGCAAGGAATTGGGAAATGTATTTCATTTCACAGGATGTAAGGGTTGATTTCAAAGAAAGTAATTTCAGTGACTATTTTCCTCATACTATTTCAACCAATGATTTTTCAAATTTTGTCCAATACTGTCAAAATGACAGCGGCAAAATTTGCATATCATCCCTTGGGTTTCATTTATACAATATCTCTCATAAACATACTTCCATAATTGATTTTCGTGGTTAAGACAGAAGAACTCTGGACATATGTTCGTCATCTGACGTTAAATGTTTGAAAGTGTCAAAATGAGTCGTTTTGGTACAAGTTCATCTGAACAAATTCAGACTAATATTTATAACATAACACCCAAAAATACAGTTATTTCCAGAAACTCAATTTGGAGACAATTTGAGAAGTTTTGCAGTGAAAGGAATTATGAATCACGCGCTGATACACAAGTGAGCACTCTATTCAAAATTTTAACGGACTACGCATATTACATGAAGAAATCTGATGGTGAGGACTATAAAGAAAGTTGCATGAAAAGTATATGGAATACAACAGCAAAGATATTGCAGGAAAATTATTTTGAAAATTTCAATACCATCAATCCTTTTTCAGGCATTATTTCCAAGGTTGCGCAAAATGCTAAAATCGCGAAGCGCAAGCAATTACAAAAAATGCCCGACAGGAGAGAAATCAACGAAAAATGTAGTCTAAGGGATGGCAGTTGCATGGGATGTCATATAATGTCATATGAACTAGCCTAGAGAGGTGGCGAGAGTGTCCAGTGCAAAAAGTAATACTTCCAAAACGAATATACAAACGACGGTATACGAACTGGAGGAATAGAGTACAACCCAATATTTTCCAAAACAAGTCAAGAGGGAGGAAGAACCCTATCTGATAGCAAGTGGCTCGTTACAAATACAAATGCTCAAGATGTTTGTCCAGTGCATTTGTTGAGAAAACTGCTTGATAAGCGCCCAGCGCATGTAACGACAGATCGACCAGTTCTGAGAGTCAATATGGCATGGGATAGTCCAAAATGAATCGGGTGGTATCAGAATATTCCCATTGGAAAAAAATTAATATCAAAATGGACAGCCGTATCAGCGCAAAAAATTGGTGTCGATATAAAAACTAGAAAAATCACCAATCATTCTCGTCGACCTGCAGCCATATCTAATCTAGCAAAATGTGGCACTGTAGAGCACTCAATAATAAAAATTTCCGGACATTCAAGCGTGAATTCCATTTCGCCCAATCTACAACTAAATAGTGAGCGTCACAAGAGCCTCATAAATAATATTAGAAAAAGTCCATTTGGATCTGGAGCATCTAATGATTTTTGCCTCTGGAAGCTCCCTGTCGATACCTGCGGAAGTGATGCCTACCAGTCTCGTTTCTCAACTAGCGGCAACAAATACTAGTCATTCTGTCATTTACCAGAATTGTACTTTCCATTGTACAAATTTCTGTTCTAATCCTAATATGTAATTGAAAGTATTAAAAAACGTTATTTTTGGCGTCAGGAAAACTAAATTGTTGCTTATAGTAATTCCCTTACGAATTGAATGAAAAAAATCTCCCGCCTACGGCTCGAGATTTTGATCATGCAATTTGCCTTGGGATATTACTCAAGCAACAATCTCTCGATTAACATTTTTTCCGGCAAAATGATATTCCCCTGATAGATTGTAACTGATTATTTTTCGACATTTCTGGAAACCAATGGAAACTTTCAATTCAAGTCACTCAAGTACGTTTTGGCCAATCAAAACATTATTATTGTGAGAATAATCTACCTAGAAAATTGCCGCGGGAATAATTTGAGGTATTTTGTTTTTATTGTCTGACAACGTATATTTTTAATTTGACGTCTGTCATCAATTCGCATGAAAAGTGAAAAATTAATCAAAACCGGTTCAATATCTTGTATCATTGTGCGAGGAAATGTGTTTATGATCGTAGCATCAAAAGATAATCTATAGTATACCACACGAAAGTTCGATAAAGTAGAAAATAATTCTCCAGATTTTTTTGTCGAACTTGTTGCCATTTGGCAATAGCCACTCGAGCCCGATGGGTCTCGTGTCTATTGCCTGGCAACAAGTTTTCGAAAATCTGTGGAATTATTTCCACTTTATTCTCACTCTGTTGTGGTATTACAACTGATAATTTTCATACAATGTTACGCTGGAGAAGTATTTTGGGAAACATGGGTGGAATATACTATATAAATCAAATGAAAATTGTGTGTGTGAGAGAGTCTTTGTATTCCAAACTTTACAGTCTCATAACAAGGGTTCAGTTTTTGTTAGAAATATTATAACAGAGAAAGTAATATGGGAATGAGTGAATTAATTGGCTTAGCGAATTTATTCAGAAAGATAGATACATAATAACTGTGGTGTTATTGAGTCAAATTTCATTTAGTTCGGTTGTTTTTCTACAAATTTCGTTATATTCCATATATACAGGGTGTAATCTACCTTCTTGCACAACTGTTGATAGTCCATGAAAAAATTAAATGATTTTTCTTATAAAATATAAAAAAATAGTTTGCCCACTAAAACTCCGCGGTCCCCAAAATTTGAACGAAATTTTCAAAAATATTTTTTTTTTCAATTATTTTCATTCACTGTAATACATTATAAAATGGCATTATACCCGCCATTCGCGGGTGTGCAAGAAGTTATATAGTTATACATGAGTTTATTATGTGTAACTATATAACTATATAACATTGTAGTTTAAGACGACAGAAAAAACTAACTACCTAATTAGAAAGATAATTTCATGCTATCGGAAAGCCTCACTCTATTGGGCGATTTGAAAAATGTTAAAGAAAAAACTGTCTTGTCTCTTAATATACAAAGAACCGCAATACATTTTTTTTAGCGTTGTCGTTACTTGAGTTTCAATTCAAGTCACTATAGTGATTAATAAATCGTATATTTTCAACTGAGGAGGGGGTGCAATTATGTTTTTTTTCCTGGGGTACATCCAAAACTAGGCGCTGCCCTGCTGAAATGATTTTTGCTTGCCTCCTGATCATCAAGAAAGGAGATTTTTGCAACTAATTCTGAAACCATAGCATTTTTGAATACGAGCTACAAACCCCCTCCAAAAGAGGATGAGCCTCTTCTTCTAATTCAAGGGTGTGTGGCAACTGTCACTTAGAGAAAATTGAATTTTTGGATAAAAATTATAGGCTGCGGAATGTCATTTCAGAATCTTGAATTGAAGTATCTCTGAATTTTTCATAAATATGTATAAGAACGGACATACTGAATTCATCCCATTTGGCTGCCACACACTGTATAAGAAATCCCGCAACTCCCCTCAAAAATCTCCTTCTGAAATTACCTGCAGAACATTTGATTTGGTATCCATTTCCATGACACACTCACTTTTAAAACTCCCACCGACACTCTAAACGGACTTCGATCGGATTCAATGGAAATCTGTGCATTTCCTTCAACTAACTACTACAATGAGGTCCAATTAGCAACAGTATATTATAAATGGCTGGTGGTGAGGAAAGGATGTATACGTTTAAGCTCTGTTGGAGGGTTTAAATATAAAATTATTTGTTTGTATCGTTCCAATTTTATTGGCGCACAGGCCTCTGCGTTGAAGCAGATCGTTAAGGTGGAGATTTTGGTTTATTGTGCGATATGGTAAGGGTATCTGGTGTTTGAAACGTTTCCGGAGAAATATGATACCAATATTTTTACATGTGCTTTTTTCTTAACTGTCAACTGACCCCCTATGAAGTTCTAGCTTTCAGTCTAATCACGGCTGACTTGACACGACGAAACAGTCAGGGGTAATGAAGTTAAAACCTATTTTACATTCACATCTCATTTATTTTCTCATTTTGCCTCCCTGCATACATGAAAGTTAGCATAGAAATATTATGAATGATATTTTTTCTCAATTAAATTCCCGTGGCAATAGTAACTATATCGTTATAACGAATATAAATATTCCTCAAATTAAATCCAGATCAACCATTAGTATAAGTTTGAAAAATATTTTTAAAATCTGTATATCTTGACAAATTATTTGATATATTCAGAATAAGTTTCAAATTATAGGTGTCACTATCTATAATTTGATGCTTTCCATATATATATATATATATATATATATATATATATATATATATATATATATATATAGGGAAATTATTTTTATAATAATCTTCTTTAATAAAAATTTCCATCTGTATATATATTTTGACATTTTGTAAAAAGTCAATTGACACTGTCTAACAATTTTTCCTTCATGAAAGAAACTTCTAATGTCACCCTTTGTAACTAATTTTTAATATTTTCATGTTAGTTAGTATATTTATTAATAATATCATTCTGATATTAATCACTCATATTGTAGAGAAGTCTTGATGAAGATAATAAACATTATCGAAAGCTTGACTGAAGAAACGAAGAATATTCATTGAATCTAATATACCTGACTGCTTCCCAAATGAAAATCATTTCCCTTGATAATTCACAGTCAATAAATATTCATACCTATATATATATATATATTTTCTTAATTTCTTGACCACATATGTTTATATTCTTTATTTTCTCGGAATTCAACAACGTTCATTCAATCATGAAACATGAAATGAAATGAAAGATAATAGTTGAATTATATTTTTACCTGAAGATGACATAAACAATGTCGAAACGTCGAATGAAATAAAAAATATATAGACTGACTAAGGCCCTTATTCCTAGAAAATAAAGAATATATATGTATTCGATGGCCTATTAGACGTTTCTGGAGAACGGAACACAGGATTATTTTGAAAATTTGGTTTCTTGGTTAATTAGTTCTGATCTATCGATCTGAAGTATTTTTGCGCTGCGGCGTTGCCGCTCATATTGAAAAGGAGCAACAACTTTGATATTTTAAATGGGACACCCTGTATATTATTGTATTTTTCGCTTTGGTATTACTTGACGATCATTTTCCTTTGATATTTCCCTATACCTATCTCAAGAGATTATCGAGAAATTAATTGATTTCCTTATTTTTTGTGCAAAACATAGCTTTAATGAAATGTTTATTACTGCGGTAATTGGACTCGTTCAGAACTGAAATTTTGGGTGTAGTTTACCAATGTTCTGTGCATTAGTTATGTCGTTCAAAATTTGTGATTTTTCCGAAAGATACAAAAATGGTGAAAAGTACATTTTTTTCAACAGACTACCCTGTATATTATTAAATATTCTGAAGGACAATTAAAGTTCCTTCCAAATGATGTATCATGTTCCTATACCTAAATAATCTGGTTTCCGAAATAAAAGCAAGTTTCTATAGAAATCGGATTATTTTGCAAATTTAAAATTCGACAATTAGTGCATCAATAATAAAAAGTATGCGCGTTCATTACCAAAAATTTGATCAGAAAAGAATCAAAATGGAAGGCAATAACTATTCAAAAGAAGTTTTGATGAAATTGTTTATCTCCATGGACAATGTGATCAAATTCTAGCGAAACATGCAGAAGCTCAAGTAGTGTATTGAAGTGTATGAATGATAAAATGACGAACTGATTGTACAAAGAATGATCAATACCTACAGGGAATTCCAAACTCGATGGCCTATTGGATGTTTCTGGAGATCAGAGATATAAATACTCGAAATTCTGTATCCCACGATAAGTGACTGCGATCTAGCTCTCAAAAATATTTTTAAGGTTGCATTGTTGCCACATGTACTTGTAACTAATATCAACTTTCGAATATCAAATGGAACACCCAGTATTTCATTCTCTTTTTGGATTCTACTGACAAATACAAATAACATTACATTCGAGGTGCGAGTGTTCAGCCCTTTAGTGCAGCCTTATGCGGACTCGTCTCAATCTGCTTATAATGCATCACTAGCGCAATTTCCGAAACCGGGGCTCAATTTAATTCACGGTTTATACACGATGGATCTCAACAGTTTTCAGGTTCGTATCAAAAAAAATTAAATAAACAATTTACTAACTGAAATTTTAATGTAGGAGCAAAAATGTGTCTTAAAACTCTATTGCTAACAGCATAAAAAACAATATTGTAACATCGTTTTCATGTTTTACATATAAAACCTTGGTTGCTCATTTCCACATCAGTTCCATATATGTAAAAAAGAAAACAAAAGAGACCCTAAGATTTGTGAAAGTCATATTTTAATCTATATACATTTTCACTTACTTAACCTAAGCATCTTTCAAACATTGTGAGGTTTTTCATAAAACAACAAAACATATCAAATCTACAATTTTTTTGTTGTATCTCCTTACACCATGTCATTCCAAATTTCATTCCCACATCGAACATGGATGAACCAGAACTTCAGTCATCAGGATGCCTCACTATGAACACGTCCCAGATAAACCAAAGAGATAAGTAAAAAACACTCACCAAACACCTTTCAGGAGGATGGAACTCGAAAAGACTAACATAATAGGGCTTTATTTTCACTTTGATTGAGTTTCTCATTTTCAGTACCGTGTCACTTCGATAACTGTCCAAGACTGTGCCTGAACAAATAATATAAAGCTTTTTGTTGAGATAAGAAGCGTTAATCATAGTTTATGTGTGGTCAGCTCTATCCGTCATAAATGGAAAATTGAATGGTTTTGTAAATGGGGTTTTATTGTGATATTTCATTTTGAAATGCATTGGTGTTTCATGAATACTGCCCGGATACTTTGGCGCCACTATTCAGATGATTGAGGCATTCGATGATAACACGAATAGTTCTGAAAAAAGATTAACGTTAATGATATACGAAGTATCTTGGTGTTAATATTAAAAAAAAAATCCTATCTAGGAGGAAATTCAAACTGACTTCAATGAAATAAACTATTAATTTCAGTTGAGTTAATGATTTTCATAAACTTAAAGTTAGAATAAGTATCTTTTCAATGAATATATGAAACACTTTAGGGAATGCATGCATATAATGTATCGAATATGTTCAATTGTATATTGAACGAAATTTCTACTTTTGATGGACCGTCCACCATCAAGAAGCATTTTATTGATTGTGACAATGTTTTTTCAGGCGGCGTCGGATTAAAATATTTCCTAGGAACCTGGAAACAAAAAAATGTAAACTAACCTCGTCAAAATTGTTTCCGCAGTGATTTTTCTAGGGCTAAGTCGGTCCAGATCCAATATTTATTGTTTGGTCGCTTTCTACAACCCAAACTGCTAGTGAATTTATCAAGCCCTCTAAAAAAATTGACAGCCCTATCATTTAATTAAATAGATGTCCCAGTTCTCTCTAGAAATATGCTTGCTCATTTTGTGTATAGGAAAATCCAGCACTGTTTCTGACACTTGTTGCATTTTTTAGGTCAGTTTGTAATAGTCATTTAAGATTCATTCCATTTGATAAATAATGACAAGTTTAGCAGAGCTGATTATTTAAAAGCTATTTCTACCTGGATTATTCAATGAACTCGAATTGCAAAGTATATGACGCCACATTTTGTTCGGGTTTACAGATCCTTTTTATTTTCCCCAGATTTCATTCATAGATAATTCCATTCTACATAATTTTCTTTATACTTCAAATTATGAAAGCAACGTAATGATAGCAACGAATCAATATAAGTTCATTGAATTTAATTTTTTTATTCCAGAATTCCATACAAATTTTTTATGTTACTAACTTTTATTCACAAATTTTGTCGATTTTTATGTTATTTGAAAAACAAATGGACTATTTCAGAAAATGAAGATATTTAAGTTCCATTTTTCGAATGGAAACTGGAGAAATAGTTCAAATACTAAATGAATATGGTTTATTTGATATATTGAGCTACATTGTGTTTGTAGTCATATGAATCTTTCGTCAGACCATAATGATTGAAAAAACACCCCACACATCTGCAGAAATAAGAATAAATCACATATGTTCATATTCAAATGATTTGTAGTACTTACTAACTTGAGGTTTGACGTTGTAAAACAGCTATATTTATTTACTTCTGTGTGAAGTAAAACAAAAAAATTGTTATGTGCATTGGCCGAACATGTGCCATCTCAACAAAACATGAAATGGATTACGAGAATGAAGGAACAGAAGAATAGCCACTCTTCATCTAATTAACGATGAGACTGCGATAATCCAATTCGTTATTCCTATTGAGTTACAAGTGGTTGAAATTGAAATTTTGAACGGGTAAATTTCTACCTTCATTTACTGTACGTCATGCCTACAAATGAAGACTTATGGAGTTATTTTTCACCGAAGAGGAATTAGCTCAGTGGCTACACTATCGGGGGCAGATGTGTGTGTTTCTCACCTTCTCCCTATACCCCATAAAATCTGCATATCCCTCGATGGGTCTCCTGCAGGGAGACAAATTGTATATATGTAAACAATGTATGTATTGTATTGTGTTTTATAACCCTCCTGGGGTCAACCAGTATGTAGTCAATAGGAAATAAAGACATTTTGCTTTTGCTTTGCTTGCCTACTAAGCAGAAGGTCACAGGAACGGATCTCGGTCAGGAAAACTTTTATTTTGTTTTATAAAAACAACGGCTGGACCGATTTGGGTAATTGTTTTTTTTTATGTTCGTAATGTTACAAATAAGGTTTTTAGAAAAAGAAAGGATTTTTAGAAAAGTTATTGGAAATTTTTTTTTGGAAAAGTTTTCAGGGATATATAATCTATCTATATAATAAAAATGAATCTCGATTCTTTGTAAGCTCAAAACGTGAGAACGGCTGGACCGATTTGTCAATTTTTTTAAAAAGTTCGCAAATAGCCCGAGGATGGTTGATAAGGAAAAAAAAGTTGCCCGAAAATGATAAAGTTCGGGTATACAAGAAATTTGGCGAAAAAAAAACTATCGAGTCATTCATTACCAAAGAGGAAATAGCTCAGTGGTTACACTATCGCCTACCAAGCAGAACGTCGCAGGAACGATTCCCGGTCAGGGTAATTTATTTTTATTTTATAAAAACAACGGCAGGACCGATTTGCCTAATTGTTTTTTCAAATGTTCGTAATACTTTTTTGGAAAAGAAAAATGTATTTGTCCTGGAAAAGTTTTTAGGGATATATAATAAAAATGAATGTCTGTTTGTGTTGTCAAGCTCATAATTTGAGAACGGCTGGACCATTTTGGCTATTGTGTCTGGGGCAAACGGGATACCAATCGGAAAAAACGGGAAAATGGAATAATGGGAAAACAGGATAACGGACAAACGGGAGAAAGCGATAACGGGATAACAGTGAAATGGGAAAACCAGATAATGGAAGAACGGGATAAGGTAAAATGGGATAACGGGAAAACGAGATAACTTGGTAACGAAATAACGAAAAAACGGGATAAAGGGAAAACGTGATTACAGGAAGCGGGACGAGACAAAGGCATAACCTAGATGAAACAACACAAAAAAAATATAGGAAAAAAGAAATTCTACGCGGACGAGAGTTTGCAGGATTTTTTTTTATATTATTGGAATGTGGACAGGACATCTGTCGAGTCAGCTGGTTCAAAATACTTTTTATAATAATTACTAATAAGTACTGCATTAAAAAAACAAGATAATTTGTCAGAAGTTTTTACCGTTTGTCGTATTTTTTTAAGAAAATATCAAGTTTGGTTCGTCTAATTTTTACTTACATTTGTACCATGTGAAAGTGGAAAGTTTTCTCAGAAAACTGCACATTTTGTGCAGACTACAAAATGGTATAATGCTTCTTGAATTCATCTTGGGAACAGATATTATTGCCACTCAATTATAGTGGTATCATTCTGGAATAATTTCAACTCTTACAGTTTCGTGTGTTTTACGTTTTGATTTTATCTAATATATTGATAGCATAGCAGGGATTGCAAAAGTATAAATTTTCATTTATCGAAAATTAAAGTTCTGTATTTCGTGTAATTTTTTTGTATATTTTTAAGCAAGGCGCTTTCGGTCTACCTACGGCCATGTTCAGTGCTCATCTAAAATGTATGTGATATTATTTTGATGTACAAATATAAAAAATTGTTCAGTACCTGTCATGAGAATATGAAATCATCTTGATTGAAGTAAAGCTTGTGAGCATTCTCACATGTGTTGTATGTTTCTGGTTCAAAGAATCACATTTATAATGTTCAAATTAATGAAAATTTCCTAACTTTGGTCTAATTCAACTTTGTTTGAACTTGAAAATTGTTTGGGTAAACGGCTAGACAGCCGTGGTGAGACAGCGTGCTGTCAAATGTGACGTGTGCGATGTTGTCAGATTCACAAATTTATGATTATGAGTAATGACGTCATCCAAAATTTGGAATTATAATATGAAAAAATATATAGGAGCAGAGTGGCTTGTATGGTTGAGAGAAATATCAAGAGGAACTAGATAGTGAATTTCAAATTTTGTTGCGATGTTGACAGGTGCAAAGCTTTGGTTAGTGGCGCGGAAGTAGAAAGAACTGCTGTAGAAGAATTAATTAATAATAATAATAGAATGGTGGAAGGAATTTCGAACTCCTTAAGTAATATAAGTTTGGTTTGACAAAGTCGATTCCGTTATGTTGATGAACTGGTGAACGGACTCTCGAACTCCTTGTGTTATATATGGTTGGCTTGACAAAGTCGATTCTTTTTGATAAACTGGTGAAAATACTTTTGATCTCCCTAATCCATATAAGGTTGGCTTGAAAAGGCTCTTTTCGAGAAGTTGAAATAAATGAGAGAAAGATGGTTTTTTCATGAAACCCTTGATGTGAGCCTGAAGTTAGAAGAAGAAGAGAAGTGTTTCGGAAAAAGGTGAAAAGACTTTCAATCTCCTCATTCCATATAAGGTTCGCTTGATAGTGTTGATAAGTAAATGGTTCTCATGAAACCCTTGATCCACGCAAGGCATTTCGATGAGAGCCTGAAGTTGGATTGAGGGTTTCTTGAAAAGACCATCTTTCTGTCACTTTTTTCAACTTCTCAAGAAGATCCTTTTCAAGCCAACCTCATATGGATTGAGGAGTTTGAAAGTATTTTCACTGGTTTATTGAAAAGAATCGACTCTGTCAAACTTATATAACTTAAGGAGTTTGAGAGTCCTACCACCATTTTATTATTATTATTAATTAATTCTTCTCCAGCAGTTCTTTCTACTTCTGCGTCACCAACTCCAGCTTTCCACCTGTCAACATCGCATCTGTCAAAAGTTATTTTTCCAAACCTCTTATGATTCTCCTATTCCACCATATTCGCAACAAAATTTTAAATTCACTATCTAGTTCCTCTCGATATTTCTTTCAACCATGCAACCCATTCTACTTCCATATATTTTTTAATAATATAATTCAAAATTTTGAATGACATCATTACCCATAATGATAAATTTGTAAATCTGACAACGTCGCACACAACGTGACACTTGACAGCACGCTGCCTCACCACGGCAGTCTAGCCGTCCGTTGGCCAAAACAATTTTCAAAAGTTTAGACAAAGTTGAATTACACCAAAGTTAGGAAATTTTCATTGATTTGAACATTATAAATGTGATTCTTTGAACCATGAACATACGCTTTACTTAAATATACAAAAACAGAATTTTTATTTTCGATTTGGAATAGTCGTGTAGACTGCAGTAGTGAATTTTCAATTTTCATTTACTCAGCATAAATTGAAATAACAATGAAATTGTCGATTATCGGTCATCGGACCATCAGAACATAGCCCGAACTTTTGTGAATACGTTGATGCTGTTTTCACTGCAAAACACGTCTCCTTTTGATTTCACTGCGTTTAATATTGTTTCGTTTCCATACTTACGACTAGTGTTCGAAATTAACAACTTAGTTAGTCTTTGGACACTTTTAATTCGCGATTTTCTACCATATAGGCGTGTTTATATAACCATTATGCCATAAACTCGTTATTCTCCCCGAAAATACGTGCAAATGCACTAATTTATGGTTATTGCAGAGGTAATACTGGCTGAGATTTATCGAAAACGATATCCGAATGTATGACATTGAAATAATCATGATTTCATGAAAATATGCGACTCCGATTTGGAATTTGGAAGACATAATTCCAGGAGATCGAGTTGGACAATAAAGACAAATCCTGTGACCACCGCCCAGGTAAGTGAATTTAAATCCATTAGTTTGTTTTCTTTTGAGGATATTCTGAAGAAAGAGTAAACGATACACAAATGGAGTAATAATACTGACCAGATAATCCTAGATTCGAGGGCCACAAGAAGTTTTTGAAAAGTTGCCGTGCCTGTAGGGGTGAATATTTTATTATTTTTTGTTTAATGCCGATCAATTGGTTCTCAAAAACGAATGTGAAAGTTGTGTGACGAAAATTTGGTAAAATCCAGATCTAATATTCTTCAGCAATTTCTCTAACTACTGAAAATTAGTTTTGTACATCTGATACACTAGTGAAATAATATTGTGATTATAGGCAAGTAGATATAGACAATCAATTAACATTAATTCTGGAAGTTTTCAAACTTCAATGGTATGTTAGTGCATTAATGAAAACAAACTATGAAATTTTGCAGAAGTCTGCGATGAACGGAACATTGTTTTAATTGCAAAAAACGTTTTCATGCTTTATTATTGCACTGGAAATTGCAAAAGTTCTGCAAACTAGGCATACCTATAGTAATGGTGTTTTACAACATGCATTGAGTTTGCAACCTTGTAAAAGTTACGGAACCTTGTTCTTTTTCATTTGTTTGTTTTTCATTGTAATGTGTTAAAAAAAAGTTCTGCAAATTGGATAAGTGAACGGAAAAAAAGTTTAAAATATTCACGTACATTTGCAACCATTTCTGAAAAACGCATCATTTATTTATTAAACTTTTTTATCGACGCTCCCATTTTCAATACACACAAGCATTGAAATAATAACAAAAGTTTTTTATTGCGGTTGCAAATAAAGAGAGGATCGATCTTAGTGTATATGTTACTTTGCAACCTCATACGGAAGACGGAACCTATTTATCCACCAATATATTTTTTTACATTTTTACAATTTCTGAAATAATTGCAAAAGTTATGTAAATTGCAATTTAAATTACGACTAATATTTTTTGTGACGCAAGAGATTTGCAACAGTCATTGTTCAACGGAACATTTGTACAATGGTTTTTTTTTTTAATATAATTTGGCCATAAATTGCAAATATTGTGCAAATAGGTTTGAGATATATATTAGACCGACATATCTACAGTGGTCCAGTTGAATACATTGTTATCCATCGGTATATCTGTTATATTTTGTACTGGTTGATTGAAATTGCATCCGAAGAATAATACGATTACGTAGTTAACCATTAAAAAATTTGAAATCAATTATTGATCTCGGAACAATCATTGTTTTGGCTAATCAGCGAAGTAAATTTATTCTAATATCATCGAATGCAACAATCAAAAGAATAACAATTTTTACTAAATTCTGCTGAAAGACTATTGGAAGACATTAACTTTTTATCGCATTAGAAATGACCTGCAATCATTCTTCATTTAAAATTTCCACTTGTCACAAGATGACTTTATAGCAATCGACGAGATTTTTAAATGAATAATCGATGCTCTATGGCAGTAAAGATATCAAAACGTTATCGATTGTTTATCTCGCTAGTACATAATTTTCATCATCAAACAGAAACGTTGCTGAAAAATAAAAATTTGTGAAATTGATATTACATCTCAAATTTAGTTTTCACAGGTATGTATTTCTTGCATTGAATAAAATTATAATTTACCCTTCCATTCGACTTTCTTACTCCAATTGTGGTTTCACATGAAAAATTCTATTGAACTCGAATAGAGGACTGAAATGTAATCGACACGTGAGAATTATTTTCTTGATTTATAGAAATTTTTGAAAGAAATAGGAAAAAACATGTTGGTAGGCAATTATATTTCAGTTGTAGCTCCAGGACGATTAGATGAATGTGCATTGTTTTTGGTTAGTTAAACAGTTGTCTGTCATAAAAATACAATTGTCAGTCTTCTGTTATTCTGGTAATAAATCATGTTACTGAACTGCTGTGCAATCATTACTCTGCAAACAGAACACTGTGACGTAACACAGTTGTAGGTTAATCGTACTAACGTACAACTGTACGAGTGTTCTGTACGAGTGTTTTTTAAATCCTAATATTTCCTGCATTTTTTAATCAATCAAGAAAATTATGAAAACGTGTCGAGAGATTTTCGATTCTCCATGAAACTCGTATCTATTCTCAACAACTATCGTTATTGTTTTTTTTGTATTCGAAACTATCGTATGTATCATTTCTTTATTGTTTTTTTCTTCATCAGATGTAATTTTCACTGAATTCATCGCACATTTCAATACGTCATATAATAATAATAATATATGCTTTTATTGACTGCAACTGTGACTAAAACATCACAATTGGGTAGTTACCCATAGTGTGATATGATATATGATAATTTAATGCGTGCAATCAAAAGGCAGAGATAACGCTTACTCAAATAACTAGGTACTCCGAATAAGCAATCTCTTCCACTCAACCTACACTTTCACAATGGTATTATAATAATGTTCTAAGAACTAATAATATATAATATTGAACTGAAGATAAACAAAAAAACATTGCATTCATGATGACACTGGTGAAGAGCTGTGGTTTGCAGAGGAGTTAGGCGTGACTCAAACCGTACATAGAGATGGTGATTTCATTGTGAAGATATGCCGGTTTTCTAGTTTGTATTATTCTATGATACAAACTACAGGAGTGTAAAATAATCCTTTCTTGTATGCTAAGCCAACCAATATCATTCAGATGCTTCTTGATGTGATATCTCCTTCTCAGTCCATATATCTTTGATATGGCATGACCGTAAATGGCATCTCCGTAGTTGAGATGAGAGAGTACCAGAGCATCACACAGACTTATTTTACACTTCCCATTCAAAATGTTTGTTTGAGAATAAATCGATTCCAAGTAACAAAATGCCCATTTTATAATGCTAGTAATATGCTCGTTATACTTGAGTGAGGAATCCATATGAGGACCTAAATTTTTTGTGTGTTCTGTTTTTGGAATTAGTTCATCATTAATCCTCATATCCAGTTTGTGAATATTTCTTTCCCTCGCCTGCTTTTTACCAAAAAGCATGACAAATGACTCAGAAGGGTTTTAGTACACAAGCAAAACTTGTTGGAAATCGATAGGATAGAGTGCAAATCAGAGTTAATTTGGTCGTTTGCAGTTAGAATTTCGGATTCAGGCAATGATAGGTAGAGTTGTGTATCATCGGCATAGCAATGACTGTCACAAAACTTCAACTCTTTGTAAAATTCACGGATGTATAGTGTAAACGAAGTTGGCCCCAAAACGGATCCCTGTGGCACCCCGTTTCTGACTGCCTGAAGATCTGATTGATCATCATCCAAAAGAACCGTCTGATAACGGCGAGAACGGTGATTACAGTAGTGTAATTGCACTTTCAGTGAATCATATGTGATGAAGAATAGTTAGAAGCAGTCTGTGGTTGATTCTATCAAAGGCTTTCGAATAATCTAGGGAAATCAATGCAGTGAGTTTATTATTATCTGAGGCGTACAGAATATCATCCGTAACTTTACGACTGAATATTTTGATTGAGAGAGAAAGAGAGAGAGAGAGAGATAGAGACTTTCTACTTACTTTATATAAAAAAAAATATAATCGAAAATTTGCTAAAACTATTTCAGACGTGGAGAGCTCAAACAAAAATTGCTTTCAGATATAACAAATTTTTTATCACATTTTGTTCTCATTCATGTTCAGATGTATTCCATGGGAAAATTCCACTTATTGAAACAAAATATGATGAAGAATGCTTTTGTATCTGAAAGCCATTGCTGTTCGAGATCACCACATCTCAAACAGTTCCCCCCGTTATTGAAGTTCATTCGTTTCTGAGTGGCGAAAGAAAGGTTCAACGACGTTCACTTTTCCTAAGTGGGGACACTGGGTGTGTTCTCGTCGACAGTTGTTATCTATGTACATTCAATATGAAATGAAGCACTGATCGGATTAAACAAATAATATGTTGACTTGAGATTCTTCTTGTGTTCTCTCACCATTCAGAAATGAATAACTTCACTACTAATGAATGCCACAGTACATTGTTCCATTAGAAAGAACTGGATTTTGTCCCAAAAACCATTTCGATGAACTTATTTATTTGCTAGTAAATCACATAATTTGATATTTTTGACAGGATTTCCATTATCCTAGCATTACAAAAAACAACTAGAGTGTATCGAAACAGAACACTCAAATTCAAAACTAATAATTGAAACTAATATTATTTTTCTGCACTGGTAGATTGAAGATAACACACAATATGCATACAGGACTGGCTGCTCAACCGAAACAGAACTAGTAGAGAGATAATATGCTGGAAAGCAAATTAGTTTTATGAGCGGCCTTCCTAGGCATAGAAGGAGCTCTATAGACTCAATCAATCCTCAGGTCTCTTAGGCGGAAAAGAACCGAGCAACCTTGCGAGGCCTGGATAGACTCATTGCTCAAAAACAGAAAGATGCACACAACTCTAATGGATGAGACTGTAGTGGCTCAGACGGCCAGAAGATACAAGGGGAAGTTCTGTTTCCAGTTCAGTGGAATCTGGTCATGGAAGATCTACTGGGGGTTCTCTGAAAGAAAAAAGTAATTCAACCCTAGGGTACGCCGTCGACATAGTTGTCCTAGAACAGGAAAAACTCAATACGGTTAGGAGTTGCATGCAAAAGACCCTAAACTTGGTAACCAGATGGACGTACTTGGAGGGATTGAACATCAACCATCAAATAGGAACCATAATAACATTCACTCGAACATGTGAACTAGAGGGACTAGGACTCATGAACCTTCGAGGAGAAACTATACATAGCAAGGGAGAGGTCAAATATCTCAGATTCGAAACTGACCTGACGAAAGTCTCCAGAAAAGCGGAGACCACATTCACTGGGGCTAAAACAACATATGGTACACTGGCTGTACAACATGCTGTCAAAACCGGCCAAAGCAAAGGAGTGCTGAAACTGAACAAGGCAAGGTGCAAAAACTTGCCTGCGTAAGCACTACAGGGGAAATAAAATTAACACCCACTGCAGCCATGGATACACTTTTGTGTCCCCCTTCACAAAGTGATACAAGGAGAGGCCTTCTATGTTGGAACAAGACACATTAATATCGTGAGCAATGTAACCAGAGGCGTGCTAGACCTGAGATAAGACCACATTGTGGAACGATTCATCTTTGACAAGCCATATAGAGTATCTATATCAATCTACAGGGCAAGATCTGGTACACAGACGGGGGTAGGATGGACAATGGTGGGGAAGCAGGAGTGTTTTCTAGAATCCCAAGGAAAGAGTATTTCAGGCAGAGGTTTACGCAATTCATCAATGTACGGAGGAAACCAACAAGAGAGCGATAGAAGAGAAGTCGATCCACACATTCTCAGGCAGCCAGGCGGCACTGAGCTGTGAGCAGTCAGAAAGTGACGTCCCAACAGGTATGGACCTGTTAAGAGGACTGGCAATATTGGCAGAACAAAACCGCGTCAAGCTGATTCAGATACCTGGACATCAGGGATTGCAGGGGAAGAAAAAGCCTACGAACTCACTAGAGAAAGATCGAAAAACGAACTAGATCCAGGACAGACCCTTCAAGTCACCGAGGCGTACTGCACGAGCGACTGTAGACGATTGGATCTAGGGAAAACACAAACAATACTGGAAAAACATTTCAGGAAACAGACAAGGGGAAAAAATACATTAAAGGGCCGTGCCGGGAAAAACAGCAGACCTGTTATCTTTAAACAACCGAAAATCATTGAGGGGCTCATAACTGGACTACTGTCAATAAAAAAGCACCTTATTGAAATGGGACTGTTCAATAGCGACTTAACATGCAGATTATGCGGTAAGGAACCAGAAACAGTAAATGATCGGGTAACCAATTGGTGAACCGAAGCTACACAGTACATACCCAATAAAGGACTCGTACAAACTCGTGCAAGGTACGAAATAGCTGGAATGGGTGCTGTGAATGTGGACAACAAGCGAGATACAATGGGCCAGTAGGCCTAAGTGTCATCGGAGGTCATGACCAGACGAGCCAACTGAAAGCAGTTTTAGTGGGTAAATCGGAGGTACAGAGGGTACACAGACCCCAGAACTCAGAGACTCCCATACCACCGTAAGGTGTCCACAAAGGATTTTCTTCACCCAAAAAAATTGTACCAATATGGTTCCATAAGGAGAAATCATAATGATTTTATATTTTTGACGGGATTACATGGATCAATTAGAGTAAATCCGAACAGAACACTCAGATGGAAAACTAAAAATGAAATTGAAATGAATGAATATGAATATTTGAAATATCACTGATGTGATATCATTGTATTCAAAATATCATGTAGAATTCAGAAAATCATTTATATACAGGGTGTTCCTTCTGAACCAAAAGTGAAACCGGAAGTGCTAAAAATTATTCATATGACATGATAACCATGATACTGTTACACTCTGAATACTCTTTATGTGTCATTTCCATCATTCTACAACAAATCCAATCGAAATGATTGAAAATTGGAAAGAAGGGGAATCTCCTTTTCGAATCCCACTAGATATTTGGTGAATTATCGGTAATATTGCATGGGAATTAGTTCTTTAGACTCGTGGTCTCAAAGAGACTAAGAATATGTTTTGTGCTAGAAACGATCGGTCGATCATCCCCAAATATCGTGTGACGTTACTACTAAAAACAGTGTTACTTCCGATAGTTCAAATAGCCCAGTTTGAAATAACCAAATCAAATGAGGTCTCTTTAAACTATTCGTCATCATCTGCATCAGGAAGTATTTGATGATTATCATTCAAATTCTGGGAAAGAATAAATTATTTTTGTTAGTCATTATTTCTAATGATTACCAGCAATCCTAGCCTCATTATATACGATTTAACAGACAAATTACTGTATGTAGACGAGACGGCAAGATGAAAAACCATCAAGTTATCTACCATGAAACCGGTTAAAATTCAAATCACCTTCCTTTATTAGTCAAGGCGAATCGTTAGAATTCCGAATATTCTAGGATGCTTCCGTATTTTTGAGTAGAGGTAGAAAAAAAACAGTGATTGAAATGTCGTCACGAGAAGTTTTCTTGTTGGGCTCAGAAAGTACCTAGATATGAAACAACTCACTGGAAAAATTATTATAAAATTCGATAGTGTATTTTTTCGTCTGAGCATGAGCTCCGATTAACGGAGCCTTAACTGAGAGAATAGTCCAGATATGGGGAGAATTCCGGAAACTTTGAGTATATGTAAAATATATTTTATGTTTGAATCATGGAGTATACTTGAAGAAGAGTATGCTCCTGAGTTCTTTGTTTCAATGGAAGCCTGGCAGTCAAATAAATATCATCTTGGTACAATGTCCTTTGACATTTTTGAGCTGATATACATGATTATAATAATCGAGAATAGAGCGGATATATAAGAAAATGTTCACAATAAAATTATCCAGAAATTAAGGTAACTGAGAATCTGCAATTTCGATCAATCAGGTAATTAATCTGGTAAGCCAATTCTGTTGAATCTCTCAGGGATTATGATTCACATAGCGATACAGTTTCAGGAAATTTCAGGTCAAGAGCCCCGTTAAGGTAGTTGTCGTGAAATCCACTTCCAATCAGATTTCCTTTATATTCATACCACTCTCAGTTAACATTATTACCTGTATCATATTATTTTTTTTCAATGATTTACCACACCGATTGCGAGATATGAGGCTATGAGTTGCAACGTTTGACACGTAATCCCTTCAGTGAGCTACCGCGGACACCACATTTTAAGGCCTAACTAAAAACCCTCCATTCAGATCTTTTTGAAAAACTAGTATATTTTTAGAGGGTACGTAACAAATTTTATAAACAAAATAAACACGCATAGCCATACAATTATTTAGTTATTACCATAAGAAGTTTTTAAATCATTACGTATAAGAAGTGCAAGAGAGGGAAGGCTGCGAATCGTGGCAACGTCTCAAGCGAGCGCCCGTGCTTCAAATAAGTGAGAACGCGAGGGTCTTGCTGTTTTGAATTGAACTGTGTTTTGGAATGCACATATTCATGAATAATAATTGTGAATAATTGCGTTAAATACTGATGTATTTTAAACTTATTACAATAAGAATAGATATAAAATAAAATGTAGTTTTAGCGAGTAACGGCAAACAATAGTGCATAAACTTCATTTGATTTATACATTTGTACAACACATGTTCGTATAACATAATTCGAATATTTTCAAACTTAAACAAAAATGATTCAGATTTCTAACAGGCTACTAAATATACAAAAAATATAATCAACAATGAATGTAATGTTATAAATTTTTCTAACTAGTAAACTAAATAATCCCTTGATTGACCAAACATTTATTTTTAAATCATTAATAATTTTAGTTTATGCTTTCCTATTTTACTAACTCTAGGTATTCCATTCTCCAATTTACCAGTTAGGTGATTAATCAAAGCTTCTTCTTCTTCATCGTGATACATATTTGTTTCAGAAAATCATATATTATATTTTGTTGCGCAATTTTTTTCATAAATCCCGTGATATAACATTTTTTAAAGCACTTAAACTAGGTAAATTACAAGATATTCTTTTGTTATCAGGTCGCTCTGAAATACATTATTTATATGATTTCAGGTATGTTGATAATTCTGACTCTTTACCAATGAAACGAACTAATTTTTGCTAAAAATTTGTCCATCATATGTTGCTTCATGGAAATTATATGATGTTTCGTTTAGTATTGAATCTTTGGCTAATTCTGATAGCTGGATCATTCCTGGCCCTTTTCGATCTGGGAACGTTTTTCTAAAAATAATAAAGCTATCCACAAATCCTGCCATCATGGTGAAATCTTCTATTGAATTATTATTGATGATTGCTCTTAGTAATCTATGCACATCGCATCTTGCATTATGCGCAACGAGTAAATTTGGAGATAGATAAATTAAAAAATTATTTTAATGCTACCAAACAATCTACTACATTTAGTAAATCGACTTGAACATCATTCAAATATGTACTCAATCCCGTAATTTTTGTCGCCACAGGATTGATGCTTCGTAGGGCTAACATATATATTAAATTCTCTCTTTTCACATTTCGCGGCGATTTATAAAATGTCATCAGTCATGCACAATCCAGATGTTTCTGAATGGGAATAAACTATGGAATAATTTATTGATATTGATTCCATGTTTTTTAATAATAGTGATGATGCTCTTGATTCGTTAATTCCAACGTTTGGTTGATATGTTACACCTTCTGACTTTTCCTTCGATTTTCTTAACATTTTCCTTTTTTTGGTCAATTCAACTCTGGGCAACCTTTTTTCTCTTGATGTTAGCATCAGTCTTATTTTTTTCTTATCAGAAGAGTATCTTTGAGCATTAGCATATGTAGCTGTATGACTACCTGGTTCCAAATTCATTTTTTTTTCTTATATTGTATAACGATACCTCGCCAATGTTTTTGGTGCAAACTGCACCATATCTTGAACAACTAAATACGAGCGGTCGTTGGATTGCGACGTTGCCAATAGTTCAGTTATGGCTTATTTGCTGTATCACGCATGCTAGTTGGGTTTCTGAGTGTACAGTTCCCTTGAAAAAGATCCCTCCAATTCAGCGTTTGAACATGTATCGCGTCGCGCAACAATCGAGCCTAATTTTTGGCACTGTTTGTAGCACGACAACTACCTTAAGTGGATCAAATTTGATATTCCGTCAGAAAATGTATGATCCTGTACAATCATGCTACCAACTCATACTCCTCAATAATGATGGGAACACACACATTGCATTTGTTGTTAATAAATATGAAAAACGTCTCATTCCTCAAGACAGCTGTCTACAAATACCTATACAATAGGTGTGTGTTGGTCGAATATCCATAAAAAAACAGCAACTTTCCTGGATATCTGAACAAAGTACACTTATTGAATTGATATTTGTAGTCAGCTTTCTTGAGGAATAGGATGTTTTTCATTTTTAATGAAATAATAGCTGGCTACCGATTTGTTATAGAATTATCTTTGCCATTACTCATTTCCTCAGTTTTCCTGTAAAATAACGATAGTCACATTCTACGTATATCTGAACATTGGTTGAGAGAAGAAAATCTCAAATATTTTTTTTTCTTGATATCACCCAAGTGGCATCATAGTGACGGAAACTGATACCGTAAATTTGACTTGGTGAATATTACATAATCACCACTAAATCTACCACTATACACTAAGAGTAACTTCATTCTACATTTGTAGTCAAGTAATATCCATCTCTCACAGTTATCACACAATCACTTTGACTAGAGTATGATAGTTCCGGTGACGATTTAGTAACTTCCATCAAACCTTTAAATATAGCAGGCACTTGATTGTGATTTGTGGTGATGATTGCCACGTTCTTGCTATCTCTATAAGTGATTGCCACACTTCCCATTCAATGCAAGTCACTACAAAGTTAAAACTACCTTTACAATTCACCATCAAGAAAATTGTACGAGATTTTTCGCAACTTTGAAGCTTCTGACAACCCTTTATCTTCCACTTACTCTTCTGACAATGTTTTCCCTGGTTTTTTTTTCATCTCTCCTCGATATCTATGAGAATTTTTGTTTTGTGGGGAAATTTACAGCTTTGATCGTCAGCCCACGCACTTATCTTCCAGTGCACCTTCTGTCGGTCAGACCTACGCTTTTCCGACAACAATCGAACCTTTTCCAGGTAAAATATTTCGTGGGCCGATGCATGTTGCTCGTCTTGTAGCTCTTAGATTAAATGTTCAAATTACGTATTCTCGTTGTCACAAAATACTGAAAGAAGTAATCGTGACAGAAAAAAATCAACGACCGTTGAAGATAAGCTTTAATTTAATTTAATTTCATTGATTTTTCGACAATAATGCTTTTTTTCCACAAATTATTATATGTGGAGTGTGAAGTAGTAGTATTTTGAATTTCAAAGCTGATGGTTAGGGTAGCGAGGGGTCTCATAGAATCAATTTTAATTTAATAGAAAATATGCGGGTAAAAGATGAAGGGTGACTCTACAAATGAACGGTTAACTGATATTGTCAAAGTGATTACGAAACGGTCTTATTTTCCATCGAAATCATTCGAGGCGAACCAGTTGTACTGGAGAAAATATATTTTTTGTGTAATGACAATTATTTTTGGCCGAGTGAAGTCTGTTGAAATTCAGCACAAAATTAATGACTTGTAAAACATAACGATTAAATATTCATCATTTAACAAAATCGGCGTGTTTAAAATTAATTTTATGAAGAATGAAAAACTTTGTCTACTTGAATGTGTATAGGATTCATATATATTTATTTTATAATAACCTAGCAAGAGACGCAAATCCCATATAGGCCCTCATATTGATAAATGTATCAAATGTTTGAATAACGAAACGATATATTATTTAATATTCGTCAGGTCTATACACAGCGCATGTTATTTTCAGAAAAACTATTTGGTTGATTATCAGTTCCATTCCAATATTGAAATTATTCAATATCAGGCTATACAAAGAATAAATTCATGCGAAATACCTCAGGTATTTCTTTTAAGAATTGAATACCCTGAAATGGAATTCCATTGATTCACCTTGACTATCAAGAGAAAGGTCAACTCCAATGATTTCAGTTTCAACCGGTTTGATGGAGGTATATGTGAGAATCACGTATAATAACTCTAGAATCATCAGATCATGAAGCCAGTCAATCTAATTTCAAGAGAAATATATTTCATATTTGTTCGCAGAAGCTTGTTTGGGAAAAATATCGATGAATCCCAAAAAAACTGTGCAACGTTCTGAATTCTAACTATTTCATAATATGGGCATTTAATTATAGGTTTCCTTTGTGAATAGTACCAAATAATGGAAAGAAGGATAGATGGATACAAATAAGAGAACAGTTCTGAAAATAATCAGCCACTACAGAAATATAAATAAAAAAAAATTATTTTCGAAAATGATGTCCTCCTACAATTACCAATACAATTTTTCAAAATATTTCACTTTAGCTTCAAGTCACTTTTTCATCTCCTTCTTTTAGTCGCCAGATTTCAGCCATCACTGCATGAGTCTTAAAAAAATACTTTTTGACGCATGCTTTTTCAATCAGCGCCACCAAAAATAAATCGTATTGGGAAGATATGCATTCTATGGCGAATGGATGACCAGAGTATCGTTATCATGATGTTCACTATTTTTCAAAGAGAAAGGCAAACTATTATAACAATTATTCCCCATCAACTATTTCTTCAACTCAATTGTAAAACTGGGTCACAAAATCAAGTACTTCAAGATCATCAGTTTCAGAAATACTACATCAGCTGATTTGGAAACAAGATGGGTTTCTATCTAGATATTGCTTGCGAGTATGGATAAGAAACTGCCAAGGATTTGAAACTTTGGGCTGATCTAAACAAAAAAAATGCTCATTTCACAAACCACAAAAAAAATTACTTCAATGTCTTCAGAAACAGCTTATACCGAAAAATATTATCAAATCTATAAATTGTACTCAACAAATTTCAGTCGAAACTTGTTAAAAGAAAATGGAAAATATTCTCAGGAAAGGCCAAAAGCAAATTTTAAATATTGAAATAAGTTATGGCCAACAAAAAGAAAAAGACAATACCCTGATGGAAATTGAAATCACACTATGACAAAAAATAAATCAAGAAATGTTGAGTTTTGAAAAATTAACTCACAGTGTACAATGAAACATTTAACAAGAAATGAAAGCCAAACATAAGTGGGTTTTAAATTTAACAGCTTGGGAGAAACTTTTGATTTGCCGTATCAATCAACCAAAATTCCAATAGAACAATTATTGGTGATATGAAATAGATTGTATCTCAAAATGAACAAAACACCACACCAAAATGCAGAAAAGCAGTGAACATAATCACTAATTACATGGAACATCTCACAAATTATAACCAAAACAAAAATAATATACATAAAAAAAAACTGAGAGAAACCAAGTTTCACTAAAGTAAAACAACGACATTTTGATAATGAAAGCAGATAAAAGAAACATGACAAAAGAGGAATATACCACGAAATCTGTATTCAGACCCAACTACTAGAATACAAAAACAATAAAATAATCGATAAAATAAAACAATAATAGATGAACTTCAATCAAAGCTATTGAAAAGTAATATATAATACTGGGTGTTTTCAGAAAATGTACTTCCTCATCAAAAGTGCATAAGAAAAAACCACCACAGAGGAGACCCGTCGTCAGCTATGTAGGAGCTCCCATATATAAACTATCCATCATTTGATATATTGATTCACGGTTTTGTCAAATATCACCGATATGTCAAAAATTATTTTGAATTCACAGAAGAAATTACAGGACGTTTATTTGGGCAAGATGATATATTTAAACGTCAAGTAATTATTTACGAACATACCTATCGATTTCACAACAGCAGTAAAAATATGGTACTTGATTGACCCAAACTGTGACCTGCCACAAAACCTTTTTCTAGACATTCTCAACCTTGTCATAGATATTAGGTATTTAGATTTTCCAGATGTGTTTATAAACGAATATCCTTCCTCGGTTTGTGTAACCCGATATCTGCTATTTGCGTAGATTTAACCATGTCAGAACTACAAGATCAATGGCTAAAAAAACTAGAGAATGTAATATGCAAACGATACGTAAGTAGACCTATTTTATATTCGCGGCAAGCTTTTGAATAAGGTATAACCTAGGTTAAAAAATTAAATGAATTATTTTTTCCTTTTGAGTGAATTTGTATAGGAGCTTTGTTAAAACTGTGCAGTGTATCAACTAGGTTCGTAGTTGAATACGTTTTTAATCGAAAAAGTAAATCAGTAATGACTTTTTATTTGCATAAAAATCTGACAAAAATACAATAACACTTGTCACTTCACTCTCATACATCAAAATATAACACATATATAGGGTTAATCACAGATCATAATAAAAATATTCGAAAGGGCGAATCAACTACTTCCAACAAGCTTGTCTGATTTTTATTTTCAATTTTTATTCAATTCCTTCTAGTCATCATGAAAACCGGCTATTCTGACAAAAATTGATAATCTCCGACTTCAAAAAAACCCACATATTGATTTTGAATGGAATTGGGCCATAATAACGAAACACGTCGCCATCTTGGCGCTGCCATTTCGAATTCATGACAAAAACATCATGATGTCCGAACCCAAAAACCCCTACACACCAATTTTGAATGAAATCGGGTTATAATCACAAAACTCGTGGCTATCTTGTAGCCGCCATTTTGAATTCGTTGATTATGACCAAAAACGTCATGATCTCCAACCACAAAAGCTCCCACACATCTATTTTGAATGGAATCGGACTATAATCATAAATCTCGTCGCCATCTTGAATTCGTGGATTTTGACAAAAAATCATGATTACCGACCTCAAAACCCCCACATACCAATTTTTATTGGAATTCGACTATAACCACACAACTCAACGCCACATTGGAGCCACCATCGTGAATTTATGAATTTTGCCAAAAAAATCAGGATCTCTGTTCCAGAAATCCCCCACATACCAATTTTGAATCGGATGGAACCATAATCACAAAACTCGTCCGCCATATTGTTTTTTCTCTAGCAAAATTCCATAATGCATTGTCTCCGGAATTATGAACACATGCCAAATTTCACGTTGATCGGACAACTAGAAGGGAGTCAAATGGGACTAGGGCCATGCCTATATCTCCTTCACTTATCAACCGATTTAAATGAAATTTCTTACATGAATATGAGACACAATTTTGGATTGACAGACATATGAAAACAAAATGGCGGACTTCCGGTTTCGCCAGAATATCCACCAACTTCGATTTCTCAGATAGAACACCCTGTATGTATGATGTTTTTCGGATTCTTCGGCTCAAATTACATACGACAATGTTGCCAAATTTTTATTTTATAATAAAAAAAAAACATAATTATTTTTTTTAGCCCCTGAGGCCTTGATCAGGTTAAATTCCATTCTGATTCACATCAGTAACTCATAATAAGTCATTTCATCGATGAGATCAATAACAAATCCTGCAGCAGGAATTGAAATTTTCTGAACGCATTTTTAACAACAATTTCTTCTTGCCATTCGATATAGAATTTAATTACCAATTCAACGATATACATATGTACCACTTTCTTTCTGTTCAGAACTGAAACGATCAATTATTGAGTTTGTACAATATTTTATACGATACCTACAGATTCCAATAAGTTATCCGTTTAGATTTGATGAAATGAAAGGTAGCCGTGGAATCATGGAAAACAGTAGGTGATTAATGTCATGTCGAAAGTGAAATACCAATTTTACTTGTCATCTAGTTTCGTTTGTAAAGAGTTTTTTTGAAAAGGAAAATAATAATCGTTATTCTCGAAACGTACAAATCGATATGATATTGATATACGGAGAATGTCAAGAGAACGCTGTTAATGCTAGTATGCTATACGCTGTTCGTCATCCGTTAAGACGGCACCATCGAGGACCTATTTCAAGAAATTGGAAATGATGCTAAGGAAAAAACCAGCTGATCAAAACCACATCCACTTCATCGTCAGTGAGAAAGCGGAAACTGATGTTTTAGCATATGTTCATTTCTCTCCATCTGCCTCAGTGCAATAATTGGAAATTGAATGTGGGATCAGCTGGGAAAGTGCCAGAAAAGTATTGAATAAACATGAATACCGCTCCTATAAATACGGAGACTATTTTATTGTAATTGGCTTTTGCGTCATCATGATTTTAATAATGGTTTTGTCTCGGAGATACTGTTTACAGGTGAGTCAAGGTTTACGAATAATGGTATGTTCAATGGGAATAATGTGAGGTATTGGGCTCAAGAAAATCCTAGGTTGCTGAGAGAAGGTAATTTTCAAGAAAGATTTGGATTCAACGTCTGGGTAGGAATCATAGGGACAAGGATCACTGGACCAATTCTTTTCGACGGGCCTTTGACGGGCCAAAGATATCTACAATTCTTAGAGAACGCTATTCAAAATGATATCAACGATTCACCTCAGATCATCAGGGAAAATATGTTTTTTCAGCAGGATGGTGCAGGACCATACCTAGGGGCAGAGATAGATTGGAACAAATGGTCCAATCAGATGGCCAGCCAGATCGCCCGATTCAACCCCTATTGTTTTCATTCATGGGGTCACATGAAATCCAAAGTATACTCGGAGATACTAACTTCTTTGGAGGACTTGAGAGATAGAGTTGAGCGCGCATTTCAGGAAATTCCTGCCCACGAACTGATGAATGTGATGAGGTGTACAATACATAGAACTAGTCTATGTGTTAGGGAAAACGGGCAACATATCATTGGCCATTAATAAATAAAATGACTTTTCGATGGTTGTGAAACTCTTCTATTGAAAACAGGATAATGGTATTGTGAGTAATAATTTGTACGTTGAATGTTTCCCTGTTTCAGTTATTCAAACAGTTTGATTATGATAAAGTTATTTTTTCTTCAATGGGTTTATGATCATTATATATTATCAGGTCGATTATTTTTGATAATGCATTATTACCATTCTGAAGTAAAGTTTGAAAGAATGAATAAATATCATGTTATATACCAATTTTTTCAGATTGATTTCATTTTGTTAGATGGCTCTCTACATTTTGAACAAAAAGAAAGTGGTATATCGTGTATATCGTTGAATTAGTAATTAAATTCTCTATCGAATGGCAATATGGCCCTCGGTAGGTACCATTTGAAAAAAACTATTTTTTCGTTAAAAATGCGTTCAGAAAATTTCAATTCCTGCTGTAGAATCTGTTATTGATCTTATCGATGAAATGACTATCACTATGAGTTACTGATTTAAATTAGTATAGATTTTAAAGGCCTCCTGGGCTGAAATTTTTTTTAAAAATTCCGATATTTGGTCGGGAGGTCCGGGCAACCCGTCACACACGTCACGTTTTCGTGTCTCGATATCGGGCATGATAAATTGGTACGTCTGTAGGCTCCTTTACTCAACTTTTACAATTTTACTGCCAACGGTTCGGCGAAATTTTCGGATTTAGAGCTACAATAAAAAGTGTACATAATTACAATGTGATAATTACAATGTGATCTAAATGAATGTGTCAATTTTTCTACTGACCCCGAGTGTAATTTAAGTAATGATGTTGAAATTATCAAATTGCGATTTTACATAAGGAATCGTAAAAGTCATCGAAAAGAAAAGTACTGTCGGAATTACCAATTTGATCATTGTTGGATCAATACACTACAGAATTGTTGTTTGAGATCTTACCCAAACGAGTGGTTCATCTGGAATCAATTCGTTATATTTTTTTCGTGATTCCGTATGGACATAAAGTTTTTTTTTACAAGCTTTTATTTAGTTTTACCTGTCCCGATGTGTATAATCAAATCTTTAAGTAAAATTTGACTCACTTCTAGTTGTCCGATTAACGTGAAATTTGGCAAGTAATCATAGTTACCGTGACAATGCACCATGGAATGTTGAATAAATGTTAGAGAAAAAAACAAAATGGCGGCTTTGGTTTTAAAATTGGGGGAATTTTGGGGAAAATTATACATTTTTTGTCAAAATTGATAAAATCAAAATGACGGCTCCAAGATGGCCGATATCTATGGAATTATTGTCCGATTCTATTCTAAATTTATATGTGGCGGTTTTTGGGGTCCGAGGAAATGAATTTTTTGTCAAAATTTATCAATTCGAGATGTCGGACGAGTTTCGTAATTATGGTCCGATTCAATTCAAAATTGGTGTGTGGAGGTTTTCGGAGTCGAAGATTATGATTTCTTTATCAAAATTCATAAACTCAAGATGAAAAAAACCGGTTAAGATGGCGGTCGATCCCTGTGATTATGGTCCGATTCTATTCAAAATTCGTAAGTGGAGGTTTTCGGGGTCGAAGATTATGGCTTCTTTATCAAAATTCATAGTCAAGTCAAGATGGCGGACGAGTTTTGTAATTATGGACCGATTCTATTCAAAATCGGTATTTGGTGGTTTTTTGGGGTCTGAGATTGTGAATTTATCGTCAAAATTCATGAATTTAAGACGGCGGGCTCCAAGATGGTGGACGAATTTTGTGATTATGGACAGTTTCTATCCAAAATTAGTAGGTCGTGGTTTCTGGGGTCGGAGATTATGAATTGAGTTGAAAATTATTGTTTTTTTTTCTGTCAAAATCATTAAATTGAAGATGGCAGCTCCAGAAGGGCACATGATTCGATTTTTAGATGCTCTCCTCATTGAAGAACTCGATAGCTCAGAAGTTACAGAAAAAACGCCTCATAATATCGATGCATTAACAAAAATGCATAGGTCAAGGCGTACCAACTAAAAAGCACAAAGTAAAATAATTAATAAAAAATTGCAACAATTTGAACAGTATCTATATAAACACTTTGATCACACCTAAAACCAACTTTAGGTAGAATAAAACCGGTGTAATCACTCAGAAAAAAAAACCTTTGAAAAGGCAAGCTTTTATTAAAATACGCCAAAAAGATAAAATTATTGCTTTGGATGTGTGACGTAGGTTATTCCGTGAGTTATAGATTCAAAAGCTTGAGACTTTTGTATTCGAACTGAAAACTTTGCGTAGCGTAGCATAGCCTTTACAAAGGCTTTTTGAAAATAATTTTATTTTTTTCCGAGTGATAAGGCCTGTTTTATTCTACCTTGAGTTGGCTGTTCAATTGGCGGGAAGTTGTGTTGCCAGGTATGGTGTCCAATGTTACATTATTCCTTGTAGGTTTTTGACTGAAAATACTGTTAACTAGAGTGGTAGGATAAACATTCAATAAAAATTATTGTTTTGGTTTCTTTACATTTTTTTAGTGGAATTTTTCATGATTTAGTTTATACATTTTATCTCTGGATTGTTTTATGATGTTAGTTTTTTCATGTTGGATCTACTGGGTTTTTTGTATGAATCAGTGATTATAACATCACCTTATCTAATTGATACAATGTCTTGGAAAGGAATAGTATGAAAAAGATACTCAACCAACCGATATTATTACAAAAAAAATTGCGTTAGCTTATCACGCCCTAAAAAACACTTCCGAAAAAAGGAAATTGCGCGAAACAATGAGAATCATAAAATGTAAATACAATATTAACAAATGAAGAGATAGTTATTCGGAGTTCATCTTCTAAATAAATGAAAGAATAACTGACTGACTGACATAACGCACAGCCCAAACTCCTGAAGCTAGGGCCGTGAAAATTTGCATGTGGGTTTCTTTGACACTGTAGGTGAGCACTGAGAAAATATTACTCCTAAGGTGGTGAAAAATGTTCGAAGCTATTAATGTTTGAAGCTAGATGGAATCACATAAAGAAAACCAGAAAAAATACAAATCCTACGCGGACGAAGTCGCGGGCACCAGCTAGTCCACAATATATCCAATATCTCTCGTGAATGAAATTTTTAGCTATTCTATCCCTATCGCTCCACAAAATCTTTATATCATTATTAGAAATAGCTGAATGAAGAACCCCGACGAGCATATTCATTGAAACAACAAAACAATTAAAATAAATCGGTCATATACGTGTCAACCTTTACGCATCCAATCACGTGCAAGAACTCCATTGCTTTATCGAATAAGAGCCAGAATATTCAAGTAACGAATCATCCAAATAAAGGGAAATATTTGCCCAGTAAACACATAAGGTGTCTGAAACATGTCAACAGAACCGTAATAGGTACCATTTGAAACATTCAAAAGATACGTTCCAGAAATATATGGTAAAAATTTCATGTGCGGAGCAGTGTGCTGTAATGTTTCAAAGGCACAGATGAAACATGTTAACAAAAGACATATATCTGAATCATCCAAATATTTCCTATAAAATAACTGAAAGGAAAGTTATGTTACTGACACAATAAAAATATACTTACAGAGAAGTATTCAAATAACCCGCGCTCTTATGATTGTTTCGTCAGTCCACCGGGCTCTAGTGTATCACGTGATCAGTTGTGTCGAATGAGGACATTCCAACATTTACTTATCGGCCAACGCCAACGACGCCAACTGGACTGGCCATTTTGTGTCTTGTGATTCTTTTGTTTGGTTACTCATTACTTTTATCATTTATCAGTTTTATCGAATGTGCTTGGACTGCATGGCCGTGAATTTCAATTTGAGGTCTAGTTCAATGTATATAAATGATTGATATACGATCCCTAGTTATAGGTTACAGTTTCAAAACAGTAATACAAATTATGAATTTGAAGGTTAAATAAAATGCGGAGGGATTCATGAACTAGCTGATATGCTCTTCAATGTTTATTTGTATGCATCATATTTACCTATTTGTAGTGTGCATGGTGTTTTTATAGGGGAAGCTTGTTAATAATGTTTTTTTTCATACACTACATGAATTATCAGACAGTGCGGATAATTTGTTGAATCAACAATGGTTATATGGTTCTGTTAATGGCTATATTATATTGTGAGATTAATTCTAGACAATTCTTCTCTGCCATACTTGTGTGGATTAAAAATTCAATGGACCAATCCTGAACCTATATATGTTTGTGATTAATTTTGAGCTATTTTCCTCTCATGCATCATAAATAGGATATGTTCTGTATCTACCATTTACAGAAATTAATTGGTTTAATTTCAAATTGTGTTTTTATGTATTCATTTTCACGTATGTTAGGTATGAGAAATGTTTCACGTGAAACATTCCTCGTGAAACTTTTCACACCTAAGTCATTTCTAGTTTCTGCCATGTTTCAGGAACGTGTCTGAGTCAAAAGATGAAATGTTTCAAATGGAAAATGATCGGTTCCAGAAATGTTTCTGACACATATTTTGGTTCACAGGGTGGTTTTATACAATATCTAAACAAGTTTCGGTAGTACTTATTTTTCCTTACTTTTATTATTTGAATATTATTCCATACACATTTCTTAAGAATACTACGCTCATCAATGTAACATACAGTCATGAGTTTGTTCTCTTATCTCTATCTGAGTGTATTTTAAACGTTTCTATCCTTTTCCAGTGCCCATTATTATAGTTCAATATAGTAACCCAAACGTGGGGATGTATTAAAAATATCACGGCTTTCATTTCTTCAACTTATATACCTAGATATTTTTGTTAACAGGATTCAAGTTTTGCAAATTGAAATCGATATTGATTTTGTCATCTTCTCCGAGGAATTCGAATTCGTTGATAGGTATGAACTGTTCACTGCTTGCTCAAACTACACAAAGCTCCGCATCAATTTTAGAGTGAGACTCATAAAACTTTTCATCTAACACCCCATAATCAGCATAACAACCTTCTCCGACTGCAATACCCTAGAACGTTGGGAATAATGGTCTGCACTAATTGATGTGCATTCCATGGAAGAAACAAATCACTTAAAAATATCTACCTGAAAAACAATCACACGGGAACCGAAGTCATAGAAACGAGCAGGTGTAAAATTACCTGTAGACGATACCTGTGTGAAGAGTGAACAATACACCTGCTGTTGTTTCAGCTGATGTTCGTCGTACGTCCATGAACCGAACCCTGTATAACTTCCTGCAGACCACAACAATGAAACCACTTCATTTCAATTACTTTATATGAGTCACGCAGATGTGTATTGCATAAAAGGACAGATTGTCATGAATATTTTTCGGTTTAGTAATATAAGTAATGCGTTGGTTAGTAAGTGCCATTCATAAATTAGAATGCAAGGAATGGTAGGGGGAATTTAAACGCCAGACGTTCGAAAGTGGAACGACAAGGCATTTGAAAAATGTAATTGTCTGCATTCTCAGTCTATTTCAATAGGGGTTCAGTACAGAGAAAACAAGCTTCGCTAATTCAGAGAAATCAGAGATGAAAATATATTGCAATTAAAAAGAAACTTCGCTTTTACTCTACATAATCAAAGGTGAATATTCTTCCTCAATTTATATCCAACAGGTCCACTGGCATTTTGTCTTATACTTTTACCGATTCCCAGCGGCCTTGATAAATTCCACACCTACCTCTAAGGATTCCTTAACTATGCAAATATAATTTTGGTTTAGGTTCTAAATAACAACAAAATAAACCGACGAAAATGATGGCATCGAGATGAGCGGTGTCATTTTGATAATTTTTTTGAAGTAATTTAATGATCTTCGTTGATTGTTTGTTTGGCGCCGGCTCAAAATTAGTGACTTACATCAGTTTAGGAGCTTAGTTATTAAGACTAAGAAGGTTTATTTGATTTCGTGCTTTTCAGTTCCGTTTTTCATCTGTTTGATTTTTTGTTAAAAAAATTTATTTTTTAATTTTTTTTGGCTGAAATCTACCACTTGATATCTATTTAAGTTTTGAGTAATTCCAAAATACTTACCCACCTTACTTCAACTATCAACAGTTCAATAATATGATTATCTACTCTAATTATTTATTGTTATATAATATAAATTATGTTTGGAAGTTCTGATTAGTTTATTTCATCACTTTGTATATAATTCCATCCTTTCATAAATATAATTATTGTGACGGATGTAGAAGAACAAAAATAATGACAATAGCAATCTTTCAATGTCAACTATATATTGTGCCAATGTTCACAAGTGAAAAAATCAATCATCCTCTATTTTTCTACCCATAGGGCTGGATTATTTTAAATATGATCAACTATGAGATATACACTATCTAATAAAAAAAGAATCATCCAAATCGAACAACCCAGTACAAAGTTATGCCTCATAGAATCGGTTAACGAACCAAAATTCAGTGAGTGAACGATAAATATCCTCCATTTTGCTACCCTAGGGAAGGATTTTTCTTTCAAATTCAAATGGGACCAACTTCCAATGAAAAAATCATCGAAATCGAACTACTCTGTTGAAAGTTATGAGTGGTCATACATAAAAAAATATGGCGTAGAATTGTCGTTATTGGGCAGCCAACAACCCACACTGGATGAGGGAAGGCCACACTCAATATACAGCAAAAAGTAATGTTTGGGCAGGGATTGTTGATAATCAAGTAATAGGACCAATTTTCTTCCAAAGGAATCTCAATGGAGATGGTTCAGACTTTGGCTACTCTGTTTCCTGATCCGGATGAAGCCGATGTCCCGAATAGAAACATCTGGTTTCAACAAGACGGTGCGTCCCCCCATTTTAAAAGACCTGCGTATCTAGATGATTTATTTCCAGGCAGATGGATTGGTAGAAGAGGAGCTGTTGAATGGCCTCCCAGGTCTCCGGATTCAACACCTATGAACTATTTCTTATGGGGGTACCTGAAAAGCCAGGTTTTTAACACCAAACCGGAAAACATTGAGCAGATACAAGAACGAATACGACAGGACTGTAGACTAATTTCCGACCAATTAATAAAAAATGTTCAAAACGAGTTTGAATACCGTTAAGGATATCGTCAGTTAGTTAATGGACAACATTCTGAGCATTTATTGAAGAAACATAATTGAGTTGATATCAGATAGATCAGGTAAATCTCATTTTCGAATTAGTTGATGTTTGTTAAATATCTGTCAAACGACAAGGAATGAAAATTTCATATTTGGTACGCATGTGAAACCTACCAAACCCTTCAAGAATAGTCATAAAAAAATGAGGATTGCCATTTGAAAAAATAGTCGATGGCGTCATATCTCAAATTTGAGACACGCTGTATAACATTTTCCCACATAAAAACGAGCAAAATTCGAAATAAAAATTGACCTGTCCGGGCATATTTCTAAAAAAACAACTGTCTTTGAGTTACTGAATTTATTCCAAGTTAGAAACTCGCACTTTATATTATAGAAAACCCCCACCTTTACATAATATTGAATTCACCAGCACTGGTGTGAAACCAAACCTCTACCTGGTCGGTATATTAAATCAGGCTTTTTTATGGAATTTGATTATACCCGTGATATATACCAGGTGTCAACGAATCTATTAGACAAGTCATAATTTCTAGAATATTAGATGTATCAAAATAAGATTTGGTATAGGCAAATGTTATGTGAAGAAGAGAGTTTTCGCATATTTTTCACTTCTGGTTTCACAGAAAATGGCTCCGGTTTTGAATTTTTGAATGGAATACCCTTGGTAACATTTTTGGATTTCTGAAACAATTCAGAATGTGACATTTTAAAAAGTTTCTACGCCTACTTAATTTTTTTAGAGTCACTTTCAATATTGCATCTAGGTGGCCATGATCGGACGTAAATAAGTTGGCAAAATTACATTTTCGTGTCTAACTATTAGTTTTCAAATGGCGACCATTTTTTGACAAGCACTTTCCGAAAAAAGGATTTTTTGGCGAATCTAACAATACTAATTTATTTGCGATTGGATTTAAAATAACGACATACATTAGATATTACTAAGAAAAATGCTTGATAATAATTTATTTACTTTTGGCAAGTGTGCCATGGATATCCATGATGCATAATTTTTTGCAGTTATTTTTATCAAGTCTCCTTTTGAGAACAAAACACTCACTTAGGTAATGACAGTGTCACAAGCTTTATGAGCAGACAGTGAAAGTTTCTTCATTCTCGTTAAATTTCAGTTTAATTTTTCTTCAAAATAATGTATACTCAAAGTGAGAAAGTGGATATGTTATTAATATTCGGAGAATGCCATGAAAATTCGAGGAATGCTGCTGAGTTGTATGCTAAGAGATATCCCAATCGGCAACATCCAGCCCATCAGTATTTTCAGTTTGTTGGGAATCGTTTTTGGCAAGAAGGAAATCGGGTAGCGGAACAGAGGTTTATCATAAATGAAGAGACCGACATTAATGTTCTTGGTATGGTTGAGGTTGATAAAATACTGAAGAAGCACGGATATCGAACATTTAAATATCAGTTACAGCAACATTTATATGCTGACGATGGCGATAGAAGGGTAGTGTTTTGTGATTGGCTACTTCAAAATCATAGAGTCAATCCAAATTTTATCATATTATCAAAATATTGAAAATTGAATATTTCATCATATGGGTTGGTCCATTTCCATGAATAGAGTCACGCATCAAAGTAACAATTTTTTTTTGGGTTTGACATTTTGTCATTCGGCCAAACACAAGTAGAGTATTATTTCAGATTGAATAAATACCTACAAAAACAAAAAGAAATAAGGTAACTTGAATTGAAAACTGTACTACAGGAATAGACAAGAACACACTGTTCACGTCCAGAGGTCCGTCAGGACGACTTTTCTCTGAAACATACAACAAATAGACTACGGATTGGTAGGTGGATACAAACACAAGGATAGGACTCCACCTAGGTAACAAGTCTAAAACCTACTAAAACTTGATATTTGTCTTTTTTAGGAATTAAATCAAATAGTTATACAATTTCACGCTGTTTGAGGCTAAAAAAGACATGACATTGAAAGGATCCGGCATATTTAAAGTCATACAATTCGTTTGATTGATCCAGAATACTCAAATCTAGGTCTCCTTCTTGATCACAATGATCATATTTTTTTGTGGGAATGATATTAATACAAAAAAGATGTGGATGACATGCATGTCCAAACTTAAGCCTTATGAGGGTTGTAATGAATCTGCGGGTTATATTAAGATTCTACTGCCAATGCTGTTGCATTTTCAAGCAAGCAAAAGCATCATTCGCACATACAAAATGACCAATGTTCTCGCCTCTTTACATCTGAGGAATTGAGATCAATAAATAGGATTGGAAAAAAATTAACAAATCAGTCTGCTTCGATGAGTTACATGAATTCATTTTCTCATACCTCGGTCGAAAGTACGTACTTTCTCCACCGATTTCAAAGAAGAAAGCCTAGCATTTACGCATCGGTGACATTGACAGACAACGCCATTCGTTAACCAGGAGCAAATATTTTTCATGTACACCGAGAGTGACTCTCCGCTAAGATATTGAATTTTTTTATACGTGCTGTGGGGAAAACTAGAAAAAACCTTCGACGCAATAATATTAAAAATTCAATTCAGGTAGAATTCCTGATCACAGTGGGAAATCCATTTGATAACTCAACCACAATGTTAAATATTCATTGGTTTTATCTTCATAGTCTGGATGTGTTCCTGGGCAAACCCTAATGAAAATAAAAAAATCGTATCTTATGTAAATGCCAAGGTAAATTCAATGCAGAATATACTCATACGATTGGAAGGCGCAACAAATATACACACTCCTTCTTCGAAGAGTATATACATACAATAATAAAGGAGTAGCAGTAACTATACTGGGCATATTTCTGTGATATTTGGACATAGGTTATTCATTTTTAAGAAACTTTGAGGTTTCTAAGAGAATCGCAATATTATTGAATGAATTCGATAAAACTCCGCTGAATCACTAATTTTTTGACTTACAATGGCCAAACCATTATATATGCATCGTAATATACAAGGTGCTTTTTAAAGGAAAACTATTTTTTTAACAAGCTTCCGGAACTCGTCAAAATATGTAATATCTAAAATTCCCTATATTACATTTACAAAATAACGAAGGTAGAAAACTAATCGATGAAATCAGTCCTATTGAGGATCTAGTACTTATCACTGGACGTACGCGAAATGAAATAATTGTTCCTGAACTTGAGTTCTGTTTGTTGTCCATAATTAGTATTCACTCTACAGTGCTTCTCAAAAGTCCCCTCTCCCCCTCTTATTTTTGGAACGATTATACATAAACAAGTGAAATTTGGAAACTGAATATTAAAGGTTGTAAACTTCCCTACTAGTGCTGATAGATGACGAAATCGTCAAAGATGACGTCACAAAACCATTGTGACCAATAATTTTGAATGGAACCCTACGGCAAGCGAAACCTCTTTTGAAAGATATCGAAAAAACCTATTCAATGATACAAATTTTGTTTGTGTTTATGACAGGTTTGATGGCTCCTTAGTAAACATTAAAATTCAAATTCCATTCAGTATGATATTAATTACAGATTTAAGAATCAGTATCTACTCAAAGAAATTGCTCGAAGTGACCTCCATTCACTTCCTGGCAGAGGAATATCCTATTTTTAAACTCTTCTCGTACTTTTGCTAATGTGTCTGCGGAAACAGCCTCACATTCTACAACAATACGTTGTTTTAAAACGTCAATATTGCCAGGTTCAGTGGCGTAAACCTTCGATTCAAGGTACCCCCACAGAAAAAAATCCAAAGTTGTGAGGTCCGGTGATCGAGCTGGCCATTCCGTTGAACCTCGTCGTCCAATCCATCTACCACGATACTCCTCATCCAAATACCGTCCTACTGCACCGTAATAGTGTGGAGGAAGGGGCACCATCCTGTTGGAATCTCATTTCCAAATTGCCGAATTTATCTGGATTATCTACCAAAATTTCAAGGATTAACGATTCTATTGCGTTTTGCAACAGCTCTAGATAAACCTCACCAGTTAAATCAGTATTTGAAAAAAAAAAGCCCAACGATGTGGTTTCCCAGGATACCTGCCCAAACATTCACCTTCTGGGGAAATTGGGTATGTGTTTCACGAAACAGGTGAGGATTTGCGCACTCCAATACCTCACATTCTGTGTATTTACATTTTCATTTAAATAGAAAGTACTTTCGTCCCTAAAACAAATTGTTTTGACATAGTCTGGCTGTTGGTTGATTCTAGTTTCCATATTTTCACAAAATTCTAGTCTTCGGTCTGGGTCGTCGTCTGAGAGTTGATGAACCATTTTTTATTTGTATGGCTGAAATTTGTTTTTTCTCAACACCCTGTGTACTGTACTTCGACTGACTTCCAGGTAGATGCAACGTGAGTTGTTGAAGAAGTAGGATTAACTATTACTTCTGCCAGTATATCAATTTTTTTTCTCATCATATAGTTTCGCATCAATAATACTACCCGTTGTTTCAAACTTACGGAGAAGCTCCCTCAAATAAGTCCTCGAAACGGGGCGATCGGGAAACCTCTCATTTAAAATACGTTCTGCTGCATGAATATTTTGTCCAGTTTCTCCAAGAATTAGGATCACTGCTACTTTATCACCTAAAGCACGTACCATTTTGCTTCTTGAAGCACTTAAACGTTCGGCACAAAACAATTTAATAAATTATTAAAATGTACAAAAATATTAAAAGTACCAAAAGCTGCTAAAACAGTTAAACGTTCGATCAACAATACACAAATTATTAAATGTACAAAAACTTGGACAATTACAAAAACGTCGAGCTTGAATTTGGAACTTTAGTATTAACTGATTTAATTCATCACAGCTTTGCGTTTTTTAAAAGCGAGTTGCCAAAACTGCCATAAACACAAACAAAATTAGTATCATTGAATAGGTTTTTTCGATTCCTTTTAAAAGAGGTGTCGCTTGCCGTAGGGTTCCATTCCAAATTATTGGTCACAATGGCCTTGTGACGTCATCTTTGACGATTTCGTCATCTATCACCACTAGTAGGGAAGTTAACAACCTTCAATATTCAGTTTCCAAATTTCACTTGTTTATGTATAATCGTTCCAAAAATAAGAGGGGGGGAGGGGACTTTTGAGAAGCACTGTATACTAACCAATCAAGTGTATTATAAAAATTATTCCCTTTGAAAATGGTATGTATAAAAGTGTTACTATCTGACCATCCCCCCATGCTCAACTGTCATCATCACGGCACAGTCAAACTCTCTTTCAAGAATTCACATAAACCCTAAACAACAAATGGGAAATATGATAGCTCACCACGCTATTTGTTCTGATTGGCTCCTAGTGAAACTACATTTTATTTTTCACTGGCGTATCAGAAATGAGTACGCTATAGTATATCCATTCTCCGTTGAATAAAGTCATCTTCTACTCAAAACGAACCTATAGGTTTGTTCAAAATCGTAGTGTTATAATGTTGAAATATGAAGAAATCCGGAAAGAGAAATAAATATGATTCCTGGTATAAAACAAGTCGATAACTTCGCTGACCGCTTATAGCATAAATTACCGTAAGCCACTATTATACTTCGGGTTTGGGGCATAGATCATAGAATCTATTAGTAGAACAGTGGTGTGATGTGTTTCTGGGCAGATATAGCCATGTATGGTGAACAACTGGAAGAAAAATGTTGTGCAGTAATCGAAAGTTCCATCCACAAAAAAATTCTGGATCAAGCAAATCTGCTGTAAATTGGTATACCAACCACAGGAAGTGTTCAATACTAATAATATATCATTCAATTCAAAGAAGAAAGTTTGTAAACTCGACCTTCTAGAAAGTTTGGAGATCAATATTAAACAAAAAGTCAGAATACTTGCTTAGAATGATTTAAATAATTATTATTTGTTGAATTTGTTTCACTGACGATTAAACAGTAGGAGTGAATGTCTTTTGATTGATATTTTGATGTGATTTTCAGAAGGTATCTCGTACATTTTCAAAGATGTAACAAAAGTTCGGACAACCCTCTTTTTGAATGTTCATAAATGACAATTGTGATGAAGAACAGAAAATGGTACTTTGACCAAATGAAAAATCCAGTTCTCTCCACGTGAAAAAGTACCTGCGGAGTATTTATTGAAGTCATTTTTAAAAAAATCCGAACTTATTCCATATTAGTGATTCACATAAACATGAGTAACAATTAGTGCAAAAAGAAAAATATAATATTCTCATATTTGACACTAAGAAAATGTAGTCCAAGCAGTTCTCATTGATTGCAAAAGGATCACATTTTGTTTCACTAACATTGAGAAGTTTCACTAACATTGAGAAGATTTTCTAAATATGAAGTCATACCTCGGTTTCACGGCTTGAAAACCATTTCAGCGGACTTCAGTAGCAATCACCGACTGTTTTATGATTCATTCTTGAATGTTAAACTGCGGTATGATTTTGGATTTGAAAGAAATTTACGTTGGAATTGTGGAAAATTCCCAATTTACTTCGGAATAAAACTTCAATAAGAAACAAAATAAATTAATTCCACATCTGAAAGAGTTTCCTCGAATTCCAAATTTTATTTTTCATACAAAATGGAGAAGCGGAAATCCTAAATTTTACTTCAAATCCAAAATTAAAAAATAATTATACAAATGTTCGGACAGATTTAGGCAGACGAGATCTAATTGTTTATCAACACAAAATGAATCTTGACAAGGATATGTCGTAGATCATTTTCTGGGAAGAAAACGAAAAACTAATTTAAAAAAGTTTATGAGGCCATAGAGTAGTGATCTTGGACTCAATTACCGAGAAATTATCCGACTATCCTGAAAACACTTTCCACGCCCAGGGTGATATCAAAAAACGGTTACAATATTTTTACTAAGATACAAATATACTATTATTATTATTAACTTTTGGACCGTTTCTTATTATCACCAACTAGAACAACCAAAAAATGTTATTAATGAAAATCCCTTCCAAGTCCTTTAATAATCTTTTTTTCCAGATAGTTTACTGAAATTTATTTTTAAACAAAAATAGGCAAAGTTACATTTGAAGTAGAAGAATAAATCTCCCCTTATGATCGGCATTTTCGATCAAAGCACAAATCCTATTATCAGGGGCGGATGATGAACCCCATCCTTATCCAACGAAGAATATATATAGGATATACTATGAGCTCAAACAAGTATAGTATATCTATTCTTAGTTGGATGAGGATGGAGTTTATCCATCCATCCCTGATAAAACATAATATGATTTGCGTTTTGATCGAACTTGCCGACCATAGGCGGAGATTTATTCTTTTACTTCTAACGTAATTCTGCTTATTTTCGTTTGAATATATTTTTTCGTAGTCAGTTGAATATGCCAAAGAAATCATAATAGAACTGAAATTGTTGCTTTGATTGCCCTTCAAATTCCTCTTTTTGTCCTGGCTTGGGACCGGCAGATGATATCACTGAGCGTATTTGTGATTTCCACATCTAAGAAACCTTTTTCTGAATTCAAATTTAATTTGCCAAAATCAAATTATAGAAAGTTTTTTCCTCAAATCAATGAGGTTTGATTGGACTGCCTACGTTACCTTAGTTTTAAATATGAGAACATCATATTTTTCTTTTTGCACTAATTGTTACTCATGTTCATGTAAGTAACTAATTTGGAATAAGTTCGGATGTATCAAAAAATGGCTTCGATAAACACTCCGCAGTGACTTTTTCACGTAAAGAAAAGTAGGTTTTTCCACTTGGTCAATGTAACATTTTTTCTTCTTCATCACGATTGTCATTTTTGAACATTACGAAAGAGTTCTCCGAACTTTTGTTTCATTTCCGAAAATGTACGAGATACCATTCGAAAATCTCATCAAACTATGTGGCCCATTAAATAATAAATGATTAGTATTGAACACTTCCATTGGTTGTTCTACAAAATTTGAAGCAGATTTGTTTTAGCAAGAAATTTTATGTAAATGGTACTTTCGACTAATGCAATTTTTTTTGCAGTTGTTAACCATACATGCTGGCTGCCTCTGCCCAGACACATACCACACTACTAATAGATTCTATTATCTATACCGCAAACCCGATAAAGTATAATCTGTAGTAGTTAACGGTAATTCATACTATAATCGGTCAGCGACTGGTTTTTACTCGGGAATAGTTTTCACTCAATTTGGTCTACTGTACAGTGCTTCTCAAAAGTCCCCTCCCCGCCTCTTATTTTTGGAACGATTATACATAAACAAGTGAAATTTGGAAACTGAATATAAAAGGTTGTAAACTTTCCTACTAGTGATGATAGATGACGAAATCGTCAAAGATGACGTCACAAGGCCATTGTGACCAATAATTTTGAATAGAACCCTACGGCAAGCGACACCTCTTTTGAAAGGTATCGAAAAAACCTATTCAATGATACTAATTCTGTTTGTGTTTATGGCAGTATTGGCAACTCGCTTTCAAAAAACGCAAAGCTGTGATGAATTAAATCAGTTAATACAAAAATTCAAAATTCAAGGTCCGCCTCTGGATAGTTGTCAAATAAGCTGACGTTTTTGTTAGTCTCCCTAATTCGACGTTTTTGTAATTGTCCAAGTTTTTGTACATTTAATAATATGTGTATTGTTGATCGAACGTTTAACTGTTTTAGCAGCTTTTGGTACTTTTAATATTTTTGAACATTTTAATAATTCGTTAAACTGTTGTGAGCCGAACGTTTAAGTGCTTCAAGAAGCGAAATGGTACGTGCTTTAGGTGATAAAGTAGCAGCGATCCTAATTCTTGGTGAAACTGAATAAAATATTCATGCAGCAGAACGCATTTTTAATGAGAGGTTTCCGGATCGCCCCGTTTCGAGGACTTATTTAAGAGAGCTTCTCCGTAAGTTTGAAACAACGGGTAGTATTAATGATGCGAAACGATCTGGCAGACCAGAAATTTCTGATGAGAAAAAAATTAATATACTGGCAGAAGTAATGGTTAATCCTACTTCTTCAACAACTTACGTTGCATCTACCTGTGAAGTCAGTTGAAGTACAATACACAGGGTGTTGAAAAACAACAAATTTCATCCATACAAATTAAAAATGGTTCATCAACTCTCAGACGACGACCCAGATCGAAGACTAGAATTTTGTGAAAATATGGAAACTAAAATTAACCAACAGCCAGACTATGTCAAAACAATTTGTTTTAGTGACGGAAGTACTTTCTATCTAAATGGAAATGTAAATACACAGAATGTGAGGTATTGGAGTGACGCAAATCCTCACCTGTTTCGTGAAACACATACCCAATTTCCCCATAAGGTGAATGTTTGGGCAGGTATCCTGAGAAACCACATCGTTGGGCCTCTTTTTTCAAATACTAATTCAACTGGTGAGGTTTATCTGGAGCTGTTGCAAAACGCAATAGAACCGTTAATCCTTGAAATTTTGGAAGATAATCCAGATGAATTCGGCAATTTGGAAATAACATTCCAACAGGATGGTGCTCCTCCACACTATTACGGTGCAGTAAGACGGTATTTGGATGAGGAGTATCGTGGTAGATGGATTGGACGACGAGGTTCAACGGAATGGCCAGCTCGATCACTGGACCTCACACCTTTGGATTTTTTTCTGTCGAAGTACCTTAAATAGAAGGTTTACGCCACTGAACCTGACAATATTGACGTTTTGAAACAACGTATTGTTGCAGAATGTGAGGCTGTTTCCGCAGACACATTTGCAAAAGAACGAGAAGAGTTTGAAAATAGGATATTTCACTGTCTGGAAGTAAATGGGGGTCACTTCGAGCAATTTGTTCGAGTAGATACTGATTCTTAAATCTGTAATTAATATCATACCGAATGGAATTTAAATTTTAATGTTTACTAATGAGCCATTAAAACTGCCATAAACTCAAACAAAATGAGTATCATTGAATAGGTTTTTTTGATACCTTTTAAAAGAGGTGTCGCTTGCCGTAGGGTTCCATTGGAAATTATTAGTCACAATGGCCTTGTGACGTCATCTTTGACGATTTCGTCATCTATCATCACTGGTAGGGAAGTTCACAACCTTTAACATTCAGTTTCCAAATTTCACTTGTTTATGTATAATCGTTCCAAAAATAAGAGGGGAGAGGGGACTTTTGAGAAGCACTGTATAATTCAACAATATAATATGTACAATTTTGAACGAACCCTATATTTTGAGTCCAAGATGACTTTGTTCAACTGAGAATGGATTCACCAAAATCCATGTGGATCGAAGCATTATATGGTAAAATCGATTGTCAGGCCGTCAATTTGTATGGTAATGTTATGTTAGGTTTTGTCTCATTTTTGTACGTGACATATTGACGGCTACATTTTCTAGGTGGAAGTTAAAGGAACAGAGTTCACATTCCGCAATATTCAGAATGACTATATTATGAATCAAATAACAAGCTGATTTTCTCAAGAAATCGGAGATCAACAAACAAAACAACGAAACTGTAGCCTTAGACAGTCCACATTTATCTTCATCGTAAAAATAAAAATCCCCATGTGTTTGATGGGTGAAAGCAGTAACCGTGTCATGTGTTAACATTATGAAGAAGGGTGAATATTTGTGAAAACGGCAATTCTTCGTACAAACATGTGATTAAGGATGTGTGTGATGTTTTGGTTAGAAGGTCGACGACAACGGCGCTGGTAAATGACCCCTGTTCTTCATTTGGAGGGCCGTATCACGGAAAATATTTGAGAGCGCCGCATGTTGACTTCAAGAGGCCAAAAACGTTAGTATTATCAAACGGCTTCTCTCAATCACGTGAGTCCATGTTTGGATACCTTTGAAAGGCACTATATTAGTCTAATCAACAAGTTCAAAAACGTGTTGAATAGATATAAAGCTCCTAAAAATATGAGCGATAGCTCATTCGATTCGGAATGACGTCTAGAAAAATGTTTTTCAAGGGTTTATTAGCACGTAAAAAATTGCGATTGTTATTGACAAAGTAAGATTAAAAAAAGAAGGTATTTCGTTTTTCGTTGATAATTTCTAAAATAATGATATTTAAGGAATTATGAAAAAAGATCCTGAAAGAGGAGGACATTTCCAATTTTTTTCGAAAACTTCAAAAAATAACAAAAACAACTATGTATAACAAAGTATAGAAAGAAATAAAAAATTAATAATAATAATAATAAAAAAATACAAAAGAAAAATTTCTACACTTTGTTATACATAGTTGTTTTTGTATTTTTAAGTTTTCGAAAAAAAATATAGCGGTTAATATATGTTAATAAACAATGAATTATTCATAAAAAATGTATTTCACTGTTAATTCATTGAAAAAGTCAATGATGATTTTTAAGAATAAAATAATTTCTTAACTTTATTTAAACAATTGAAATATAAAAAAAACATTATAAACAATAAAAAAATGTATTTGAGAAAAAAAATTTTTTCAATCATAATTCTACCTATGCAATAAAATGGTGAAATTTTTTTTTTGAAAAATTTCAAAATAATCTGTTTGTTTATAAACAATTTCTTAACAAATGATGTAAACATTTTTTTCCAATGTTAATTAATACCTATATTAGATGCAAAAACAGCAATTATAAGATATTATTGAAAAAAAAATGTTAATAACATTTTTTTGAAATTCCATTTTTTGTTAATTTAAAAAAATTATAATTAACAAAATAATAAACTTGAATACATTTTTTTTGCATTGCTTGATTGAGTATCTAAATGAAACGAGCTCCACGAAGCGAAAATTTTATAGACCACATATATAAACTTTTATGTCGTAATTTATAAAAACAGAGATTGGAAAAAAAATAGTTAATAACAATGGTGTACTTCTTTCAAATATCTAGATTACACCATAATTTATTCAAATTTTTAAATTGTTATTTAAAACTATAAAAAAATTATTTTAGGTGATATAACGGCTTTTTAGACGGTGCGCCTATGCCGTAACGACCTCGCGGAGCCCTATTTTCAGCGAAAAAAAAAATTATAAATAATAGAGATAGAGTTCCGGGAGGTTGGACTTTTTTATTGGAAATTTCCTCCTCTTTCAGGATCTTTTTCCATAATTCCTTAAATATCATTATTTTAGAAATTATCAACGAAAAACGAAATACCTTCTTTTTTTAATCTTATTTTGTTAATAACAATCGCAATTTTTTACGTGCTAATGAACCCTTAAAAAGCATTTTTCTAGACGTCATTCCGAATCGAATGAGCTATCGCTCATATATTTAGGAGCTTTATATCTATTTAACACGTTTTTGAACTTGTTGATTAGACTATATAGTATTGAAAGATTTTTAAGTTTTCTCCATGCATTTTTCTCGGAAAAATTTGTCTTATGAACATATTGAGAATAATAGGAAAAATCGTGGAGATAAGCAATATATCAAATTTACTTTGGTTCAGGGTGAAGGGCAAATTCCTGCAAAGATCGGACAGACACACGCACACACGAATATATTTTCAGATGTTCATGTTAATATGATCTATTATAATTGGTAAATGTATGGGCGTCGTTCTCATGCTCCCTGAAAATAGCTAAAAAACTTTTTCTGCGTGTTTTTGTCTCCTGACGCGGCGCTCTCATACCGTTCCCGAGTTATAATTATTTTCTCCTTCTTCAAGATATGATTTTTAAGCACCGTTTTCCCACACAAAAATCACTCACAATGCTCCTTTTTTTTACCAACTCAAACTACAAACACTAAATCACCCATTTTCGAACTTCAAAATATATTTAAAAAAAAATCCTCCTTCAACACGTACATCCTTACCTCTAACATCTGTCTCAGATTGAGGTTAGGTCAGGTTGTTGTTGATAATGCTCGAAGAGAGATTAGAAGAAGGAGGAATTTTTACGATAGAACCGGCAATATGTGCCGAAAATGGGTGATTTATTGTTTATAGTTTATGCTGTTTGAAAGAAGAAGGCATTTTACGTGATTTTTGTTCGAGAAAACGGTGCTTAAAAATCATCTCTTGAAGAAAGATAAAATGATTATAACTCGGAAACGGTATGAGACCGCCGCGTTCCAGAATCTTATTCAGGAGGCAAACACACGTGAGGAATACTATATTGTGCAACAAGTGGGGAAAGTTCGACTTTTCTCACGAGTGTGGAAGTTTGGTAGCACGAGCCTGAAGGGAGAGTGCCGCAAACACACGAGTGAGAAAAAGTACTTTCCCCACATGTTGCACACTATACAACTGCACAAATTTGAAGAATACAAGTAATGTACCTTAATATATATTTTCATGGTTAGCAAACCTAGAATAACATCAAAGTATCCTACCTCTTAACATTTAAATAATTTATTTAAAATTATAATTAATAGTAAAATTTGTACAATTTTGTATGGTCAATCCCGGAATGTTATTTCTTTCTAGTAAATTTTCTGTTATATTAATTGTAGAAGTTGAGGGTTTATCATTCATATACGGTGCATTTTCTGTCTCCATTTCAGTAAAGAGTTCGAGTGGTTGTTCAATAGAGTTGACAATTTTATTAGCAACGTTAATTTAATTTTTAATAGACTCCCCCATGGCGCTTTAAGGTTAATATGTCCCCTCCTGCATTTACTGAAATTGTTGCCGTAGAACGTCTGAAGCAGTGACCTGTATATAGTTGGGGGTTTTCCAATTTTAAAAAAATTGCAATTGTCCTAGCTATACCACCAAATTTTTTATTGCCGACAACCTGTCCAGTACATTTTCCTTGCTGGTAATTAGAAAAAAAACGTTTTTCTGCCAAATCAATCGGTCGAAGAGCAGTATATTTTATATATATATATATATATATATTATAGTAAACGTTCTTGGCTTCTTTGTTTTGGTGTTATCTAATTTCACCAGTACCTTCGTTAAAAAATCTGTGCAATTGGTCTGCTGTCAATGTGTTTGATTTTTTGGGGACGTAATTGTCGGACTTTCTTTTCAAAAATGAACATAATTTTTGATACGTTGATATATCAATGTTATTTTTAATACTGATAGTACTTCGTAACATTGAATATTGTGACCAAAGTGAGACGCCGTTAAAGTTTTCGACATCTCTTCAAAGTATACCAAAAGTACACTATCCGAAAAAGATTTTATTTCTGTATTTCTTGTCCATTCCATAAATTTTTTGTATGCCAATTCATACTTTTCCTTGAAATTTCCGGCAACAAATCTAACGTTACTTTTGCAGCTTTTTCCAATATCTCTGGCGGAGTATTATCAAAATCATCACAACTGTCAGTATCCATATTATTTATCATAAATAGGTATATGTCTTATCAAAATAATATTCAATAAGTACCTTAATAATTAAAAACTTCTAGAATCTGACAGTTGTTATAAATATTTAAATCTGAACAGCAGCCAACTGAGATTTTGTCGATTTTTGTTGATTCTCCATATAAATGTATGTGGTGTGGGCAAAGTGCCGTGAGAAAAAATAATTTCTCACAATATGAGCAATACATGGTAACGAAATTAAGTAAGCTATGCGAAATACGCTACTTTTCATAGCAGTTGTAGGAAAAGTCTATTCTCAGGCTTGAGCACGACGCCTATACATTTACCTTATGATATTTGGACGGTTTTTGGACTTCTCCAGAATCATAGGTAAGTAAAAAACTTGCATTATGATATACATTTTCAATTACCATCCATACGGTAGAGTATTAGGGGATGTGCAAAATTGAAACAAGCGATTGATTATTAACGACACGTTTGTCAAATTCTTGAGATAATAGTGTTTATTGATCCTGAAATAAGTATTCCAAAAGACTATTTTGAAGAAAACGTGTGCTGTCACTACAAATTTCAATTAATATGTACTTTATTGCATTTCCTGAAATATATTTAGGGTATTAATTAAACGTTTTCAGACCAATAAAAGAAGTCTGGCTAAAGTCATGACGTCATTAAGTTCGCTCAAATGTCATTTTGAGGACTCCTTTAGGAAAAAAATGCAGTTTAGTGACAATCCGCAGATTTGAATATTTTTTTTTAAATAAACAAACCTTCACCCAAAACGATTTAGAATAGTATGCCGTTTGATAAAACTATCATATTTTTTCTCCTAAACACAAATCCGAAGTCAAATCGCAGATTATAAAAATCCTCTTTCCCGGCCAACTGACAGATCAAAAAGTTATATGTTATTATCAACTTAATATCACTATCGCTACTAAATTAATAAAAAATATCACAAATTTACCATATCTTGTACACACCTGACCAAAATGAAAATGAAATAACAATTGAAATTCGAATTTTCAAAATGATATGGCAGTACGCAGTCCCACATATAGTCTAGTTAACAAGTGCTTTTAAGTCAATTTTTTTTCGCATTCCTCCAAAAATTATTATTGAGGTGTCATTCGATTCGGAATGGCATGTAGATATTTCTTGAGAAAATGCTCGAAAAATTGCAATGGTTATAAACAATTGAGTGAAAAAAAAAGTGGGGTTTGGTTTTGCAATATCTCAAAAACTATTCGAGATAATTAAATTTGAAAAAAGATTCAAAAAAGGAGGAAATTTCCTAAAAAAAAGTTTGACTTCTGGAACTGTAGGACCAATATTTATAATTTTCCCATAGGGTTGAAAATACGCCCGAGAACGGGTACTCCGGCTTGCGCAAGCCACGTTCCTCTTCGGAACTTTAATGAATAAATATTATTTAAACTTATTAAATATGAAAATTAAAAATTGAAAAAATTCACGCGCCTGCAGGATAGATCAATCAACAATAATCTATGGTTCAAAAATTTTTATCGCGATTTTTCAATAAGTTATCCATTAGTTAATTAACACTTTTTTGTAGCACGAACATTAACATTGCAAGTGCGATAATTGTTAAACTATCAATCTGAGAATGTTTTTCTTTCGTGGAGCTATTTCTCAAAGGTCTAAGAATGGATTTTTTTTGAAAAAATTGAAAAATTTGTTAATTTTCGTTTTGTTATTAACAATTTACTAAGGGGAAAAATTATAAAGCTTCATTAAACATTGAAAAAAACGTTTTTTTAATAATATTATAATTGAAAAAATTTTTTTTTTTTTCGTTTAATAATTAGTTATAAACAAATGCGTTGTTTATGAGATAATTTAAAAAAAAATCATAACATGATCTTTGATGATAATTATGATTTTTCAAAAAAAACCGGTGCTTAAAAAAAGAATTTTATTGCTTGAAAACGCATTTGTTGAATTACATTTTTTTTTACCACTTGTTATGAAAATTAAGGAACCATTCTTTTTCAAATCATTATCCATCTTGGTCTCCGATATTAAAAAAAAACGTTTATTATTTAAATTTTCATTGTTTATTCAATAAACAATTTGTTATAAACAAATGAATTATCTCTTTGTATTTTTTTCTTTTTCTACTCAAAAAACCAAAAACAACCATGTATTATTTTTAGAAAAAAAAAAAAAAATTTTTATTGAACTTTAAATTTTCTGTTCTCTTTCATTTCACCACTCTGACCTGGTTTTTTATGTTTAATTTTATTATAACTTTTCAACTAATGGAGATACAAGGAAAAAATTTAAACTTATTTATTCTTTATTAATTAAACAACAAATTAAGCCAAAATTTGAAGCTCTCACTCAATTATTTATTTAATTTATACCATTTGTTTATAAAAACAATCTTTTAGAAAAAAAAAATCTACAATATTTTATGAATAGACTCACTTGAATTAAATAACGTTTCTAATTAATTTTTAGTTACTGAGATGCTTAGGCTAATAAACTTTGGAGATTTTTTTTTTCAATCTTATTTTTATTCATAATTAAAAAAATTACTGAGCAAAACTAAAATTTATAAGCTAAAATTGTTGATAAATATAAGTTAGATAAAAAGTTACATGAGTTGAATGGTCATAGTTATATTAGTTTATAAGATATTTAGACATAAAAGTAGAAAACAGTTTTGGCTTAATTTGTTGTTTAATCATCTTTATTGATAAGTGAGTCTGAAATTTTTTCCTTGTATCTTCATTAGTTAAAAAGTTATAATAAAATTAATCATAAAAAACCAGGTCAGAGTGGTGAAATGAAAAAAAAGAAAATTTAAATTCAATAAAAAATATGAATATTTTTTTTTCTAAAAATAATACATGGTGGTTTTTGTTTTTTTGAGTAGAAAAAGAAAAAAAATACAAAGGCATTTGTTTATAACAAATTGTTTATTAAATAAACAATGAAAATTTAAATAAACATTTTTTTTAATATCGAAGAATAAGATCAATCATGATTTGAAAAAAAATGGTTGCTTAATTTTCATAACAAGTGGTAAAAAAAAATGTATTCAACAAATGCGTTTTTAAGCAATAATTTTTTTTTTTTCAAAGATTTTTTTTAAAATGTTATAAGTTTTTTTTTAAATTACTCATAAACAACGCATTTGTTTATAACAATTTTTGGTTTATTAAAAATTTTTTAAGATTTTATTTAAAAATAATAATAATATTATATAAAAAAAGTCTTTATCAATGTTTAATGAAGCTTTATAAGTTTTCACCTTTGTAAATTGTTAATAACAAAACGAAAAATAACAAATTTTAAATTTTTCCAACGGAAATATATTCTTGAATCTTTGCAAAATAGCTTCACGAGAGGAAAACATTCTCAGATTAATAGTTTAACAATTATCGCACTTGCAATGTTAATGTTCGAGCTACAAAAAATTGTTAATTAACTAATGGTTAACTTATTGAAAAATCGCGATAAAAATTTTTGGACCAAGGATTATTGTTCATCGATCTATCCTGCAGGCGCCTGAATGTTTTCAATTTTTAATTTTCATATTTAATAAGTTTAAATAATATTTATTCATTAAATGTCTGTGGGAAAATTATAAATATTGGTCCTACAGTTCCTCTTTTTCTTAGGAAATTTCCTCCTCTTTCTGCTTCTGTTTTCAAATTTGAATTATGTCGAATGGTTTTTGAGATATTGGCGAAAAACCAAACCCCCTTTTTTTCACTTAATTGTTTATAACTATTGCAATTTTTGCGAGCGGCCTTAGCATTTTCTCAAAAAATATCTACATGCCATTCCGAATCGAATGACACCTCAATCATAATTTTCGGAGAATGCGAAAAAATTTTGACCTAAAAAGCACTTGTTAACTAGACTAAGACACGTGAATTAAATCAAGAAGTAACATTTTAAAATTGGATAACTTCTCCAAAATACGTAACCGCCAAGAATTTTTTTAGGCCATCATGATTTTTACTGCCACGAAAATAATGGATTTAAAATAATTCATTTTTTTTTTATAACTGACCGGTTTTTTGTTGTTTTTGGTTGAGAAAGCTTGTTTATTTACATTTTTTTTCCCAATCTGCGGATTGTCGTTAAACTGCATTTTTACCCTCCTTCATTTTCAAAGTTAGCATTTCGTGGAGCGGTACAAAAACTTTTCTTCACTCCTGAAGATCCATAAATCGTTATTTGGGAGCGCAGTGTTTTGATTTCATATTAATCAAATTATGTTTTTGCGCATGTCGAAGAACTGAAGAACCAGTATTGAATTGTCAATCAAATTTATTGAAAGTCAAGAACATCTTTGCTTTAAATAATTCATACATACAGCGAACGCGTATGGGGTACCGTTAATATTTGCATCTCAGCCAAAACAATAGAGTGCATTGCCTTCTATTCCCGTGTAATAACAATAAAAACGGCAATGAATGAATTACAATCGAATCTATTTTAATCAACCGTTTTATGTAGTCACAGTTTACTCCATATCCGCTTGGAATTGATGGATTAATAAACAGTTTACACAATGTACCAATCGAATTGTAAACAGAAAACAAAACGGCTGCATTAAAAAAGAGTACAAAATAAAATACTCACGAAGCACATGTCTGTCCTGGACGAATAAAAACTCCCATTGTAAACATTATTCATTTTATGTGGTAACACAGTTCAAACACTAAATTTGCGACACCGGTAGCTACCTCACCAAACAAACGAACTAAAACAAACGGTGGTAGCCGTGTTTACGGAGCGACTGGATCTAAACTAAATATCCAATCGAAGGTGAATAGATATCTCAGTGAGTCATGATTTCCATGGAACCCATTGTTATTCGTGGAATCTCGTCAGGTATGCGCCGAAGAGTAGGAGGCCGTGGAGTGTGAAGACTTTCGACTGTTTCAACGATGGCTTAAGACCGACTGAATGCGTGTCATAGCCACCTCGGTGCCCCGATTGAACTCAGACCCATTTAAGCATTACTTAAATTAATTTTTAAGTAGGCTGTAGGCTTTTATGTGGCCCCGCCACTTATTGCATCTCTCCGCATCTGGTTGATTTGAAGTGTGACTTGGTTTATAGGAGTGCAGATGGAGATTAGGGGTCCGCCGATGATATTTTGCGTCATACTTGAGATGCAGATGGTGCTTGGCGAGGCTTTTTAGTGCCGATGCGCTCTCGAGGTTATTGAGAAAGCGAAAGTTACGTAGTGGTTTGTTATTCTTATAGAAATGAATTGCATGAGTTAATGGAATGAACTTGTATAGTTTTCCCAATATCAATTGCAGAAGCATGAAAAAGTCTTGCGGCGAAATCCTCTGAGCAGCAGTGGCGGAGGTAATAATAAATAATGAAAAATGAAAAAAATAAAAATAAAGACAAGCTTTTATTTATACAAATACATCAAGAAAGCAAAATAATTTCATTCATTGTTTGATGTAGGTTATTATTATATCCTAAAACGTATTTCGATCGGCACACACCAAGACCACAGACGCTACTGGTTTTTAATCTTTCAGAGCTATTAAAACTCAAATGTAACGCGTGATTTATGACCTCCCATCGTATAAACACACCCCCAAGCATTCGATTCGATTCGATTGGCCCAGACGAATCGGTGACAGCAGTCACTCAGGTCCACGTTGACTATCAGCTCTTATGATCTTCCCTACGCCGGCGGCGAATGTTTACGAGTAGTACACATTATTTTTCGTTCCGTTTCTTCGCATATACGCTCGTGTTAGCGAAGTGAGTTTTTATTTGCTCCCTATAGAAACAGCTTCTGCAATTGATATTGGATGGACTATATACATTTCGACAAAAATTTTAAGGATATATACGCATTATCGAGCATACTATCTAGTAGAGAAATCCATTGGATAATTATTTTAATTGTATGAAAGTTTTTCTATATACTCCACATATAATGATGTATATCCATTCTCAGTTGAATAATTCATCTTCGACTCAAAATATAGGATTCGTTCAAAATCGTACAGACTATAATGTTGAATTATGCAAGAAACCGGAAAAACAATAGTTATTTATGTATCAAGGGCGTAAAATAGGCTTTTATGGACCGCAGCGTGTAAGTAATAGCCAGAGCGATAGCGAGGGCTATTAACACGCCTAGGTCCATAAAAGCAAATTACGCCCGAAATACATACAAAATTTTATGCACGACCGGTATATTTGATGTCATGTAGATAGATACCTCTTTATATCTAGAACATGATGAAAATACATCAAGGCTGCCGTGAGGATGTATATTCATATCATGACGGAAACAGAATGAATCAAGAAGGGATGGAATGAATGTTACCATGGCAACCCAGTCAATGGTTCGAAATAAGTTTATATAGGCTAGTAGCCAAATTTGCTGTCAATTTTTGTGATCACAGATAATTTATTACTGATTTTGAAATGGATTCAAGCGACGAAGAAAGTGTGAATTGTACTCCACCAGAAATAAGTAAAGCAGCTGAGTATGCGAAATTGAGTTTATTGCCAAGTAAATCCAAGAAAATATACGACAAGGTGTATGAAGAATTCGTGAGGTGGTGCAACGGGAAAAATGTGAAAAATAAGAAATACACTACCATGTGGTCATATTATTTATTCCATGCTGAAAGCTACTTCGAATGAACATGATAATATAGATATCAGTAGATACGCAAGATTTATAGCTTTTTTGAAACGAAAATTTGATGGTTATAAACCAAAGAAATCGAAGATTCTGAGCAGAGAAGAAATCGAGTTATTTTTTAGGGAAGCACCAGACGATTTGAATCTTATGATGAAAGTAAGTTCTAATTTCATGTTTTCTCAATGTTCAGTATGTTAATCTGAGAATTTATTGTAGGTAGCACTGATTTTTGGTATTTGTGGAGCATGTCGCCGCGAATAATTGGCAAATATCACAGTGGACCACATTCAAGATTTCGAGACATTCTTACTCATAACTATACGAGAAACCAAAACGAAGATAGATCGAGTATTTACTGTAATCGATAAAGAACAGAAATCGCCAAGTTATTTGGATATTTACAGAAAATATTCTTCCCTGCGAGATCAGAATGATCAAAAGCGGTTTTTTTATATTATAATAATGGCAAGTGTACGAGTAAGGTTATCGGAAAAAATACATTCGGTCAAATACCATTCAGAATAGCCACTTACCTAGGTATTTCTATTGCGAAAGAATATACTGGTCACTGCTTCAGACGTTCCTCAGCAACTATGTTAGCAGTTGCAGGCGAGGATATAATCAACATTAAAAGACATGCTGGGTGGAAGTCGACGACTGTTGCGGAAGGTTATATTGAAAATTCAGTTACAAATAAGCTGAAGATTGCTAAGAAAATTGTAGAAAATGATGAGCCTTCTACTAGCCATTGCAGACAATCTAAAAATATTGCTCACTATTCTGAAACACCAGATAATAACATGCATTCTCTTGAGACTTCTAGTAATGAGGAATCAGTTGAAATCAGTAACTATCTGCAACAACAGAAAATAACAAATCCAAATATTTCCATGAATAACTGTTCTAATTGTATTGTCAATATTAAGTTATAATTCATTTTTTAAATCAATTTACGTTCATTGTTTTCATTATATTATTGTTAATAATGTTTTGGGTTTGATTATATGATCCATCGGAATATAGATTTCTATCGATATGAGATTGAAATTCACTTCAGCGCCTCTTCAACGATTTTATCGCCCGCCGGGCGACGAAGTAGTCCGCAGGCGCTAAAGTGCTACTTTATGCCCGCAAATCCGGGCGCTAAAGTGCTACTTTACGCCCGGTCGTGCATAAATGATTTTAATTTTGAGTGAAAACTATTCCCCCGTAAAAACCAGTCGATAGCTTCGCTGACTGCTTATAGCATAAATTACCGTAAACCACTACAAATTACACTTTATCGGGTTCGGGGTATAGATAATTCACAATATTAGTAAAACAGTGGTTTTATGTGTCTGAGCAGAGGCAGCAATGTATGGTGAACAACTGCAGAAATGAAATGTGCAGTAGTCAAAAGTACCATCCACATGAAATGTCTGGCTCAAGAAAATATGCTTTAAATGTGTACAACAACCAATGGAAGTGTTCAATACTAATCATTTATTCAATATTTCTCTACAAAATGGTGTTTTTCTAGATCCATTGAAAATGGCTCTTGTGTACCCATTACACAAAAAAAGGAATACTATGGATATAGACAACTATCGCCAAATATCTTTAATATCTAAAATCTCTAAACTACTTGAGAAATTAGTTTGTAGTACAATATCCGAATTCGATGAAAAATATAATATAGTAACAGTGAGCCAACATGGTTTCAGAAAAGAAAAATCGGTTGAAACAGCAACTTACCAATTATTCGAATATGTATACCAAGATATCGATAAAGGTAATTATGTTATTTCTCTGATGTTCGATTTGTCGAAAGCTTTCGACAGCTTCAATGGTGAAAATATAATTGAGAAATTAACTCTTGGAATAAGGGGTATTCTTTCCAACTGGATAAAATCTCATATCTCAAACGGAAATATAATCGTACAAATTGACAACGAACTATTCGATATTAATCCCGTTTCTTTCGGAGTATTCCTCAGGGTTCCGTGTTAGGCCCATTGCTATTCCTGCTTTATATCAACGACCTTCCTCAATTCATTACAAACGGAAAAGTTAACATATTTGCTGACGATACCACAATAACAATATCTGGAAAATCCCCTGAGCAGCTCCAAGGAGAAGTTAGATGCACGCTAGATGAGATGGACACTTGGTGCCAGAGGAATTCTTTGATCTTAAACAAAAATAAAACAGTTTGCTTGAATTTTCATCTAAATAAATTTGTTCCGAATTCATTCATGTTGGAGCTGAATCTAAACATGACTCCACATTCTAAGCTCCTTGGAACCTGGCTCGATTCAAACATGACCTTTGATCACTATATCAATCACGTCTGTGGAAATTTAAACAAAGCCTCCTATGCTATCTTCCAACTGAAGCCTCACTTGGATGAAAACGGGTTGATGAGTCTCTATTTCGCATTCGTGTATAGCCATTTATCCTACAACATAATGGCCTGGCTTCGGGAATAAATAGGGTTTCCATATCACAGAAACGAATCATTAGAAAAACCTTTGACCTTGGCTGCAACCACAGCTGTCGTGATATCTTCATAGAAAAACATATTCTCACCTTCACTTCTATCTACATCTTGAAATGTGTTACTTTCACAAAAAAAACATCTACCAATTTTCACTATCCAGGGGAGCCACCATGGATATGGCACGAGAACAAATAACTTTGAACTACCCAAACACAAAACATCGACTTTCAAAAAGTCTTCTTTTTACAACTGTGTTACTCTGTACAATGCACTACCAATGAACATCAGACATCAACCTCCTACAAGGACTTCAAAAAGAGTATCAAACATTTTTTGATATCCAAATGTTTTTATAATCTGGATGAATACTTCTCCCTACAGTTGTAACTGACCACGTCTTCAATCAACCAAGATATCCGTGATTGTCCGAAGATTTACATCTTATGGACAAAGTATTGTGAAAAATAATATTCGAGTTTAGGTATTTGCGTTTGTCTTGTCAATATTCCTTTTATTTGTGTTCATAATTTTTAGTTTGCTCATTGTCATTTCACACAATTTGTATTTTTACCTGACATATGTTGTGTACTGCATTTTTTACTTGCCTTTTGTACTATGTATGTAATTCGAGGCCAATAAATACTTACTTACTTACTTACTATTATTCAATGGGCCACATACTTAGGTTCAAAATAGCAGGTAGATTTTGTTAACGAGTTTTAAATTGATTTGTGACTCAGTTTTTGCGCTGCGATCTGCCAAGTAATATGGTTCACAGAACAATAAGCATCATTTATTTATATAAAGTGAAAATAAGTGTAAATCAACATGTTTGCTACTAGAACAAATAATGTCAAATTAAAGAGGAGGCAATGAGTGCTCAATCAACTATAACCGCCCAATTGGCCACAAAAAGTAAAAAAACCACAAAAAAAATAAAAAAAAGTAAATACCCCAAAAAAAATAGCAGCAATCGCATATCAACATGAAGAACGTTCATGATTTGTGTTTTAGAAAAAACAAATGTAACTGAAGAAGTTTTGGAGCCCCAAAACGAAACGTATTAAAAATTCATTAAAAATTCAATTATGAATCACTGAATTTTTCTTATTCCCACGAACCAGAAACCCCAAGAAAATCCGCTGAAGAAGAATATATATATATATATATATATATATATATATATATATATATATACAGATATATATATCAGATTTCCATGAATTTATAACATCTTGCAAAATCTACCACTACGCTGATGATACCCAAATATATATCGACTTTGATTATGAGGACTCGGATATTTGCACTACACAAATAAACAAAGATTTGGAAAATCTTTTTAAGATATCCTCCGCACACAATTTGAAATTGAATGCCTCCAAATCATCGGTAACGTTATTCGGCAATCGAAATAAAAGAGCCTCGGTTGAGCAAAACTTCGCCATATCAATTGATCGCGACATTATACCTTTAACCGCGGAATGCAAAAACTTGGGTGTTTGGTTGGATTCTGAGCTCAAATTCTCCAAACATATCCAAATGCTATGTAGTACCTCTTTTGGCACACTGAAACAACTATTTCCTCACAGACACGTTCTGCCTCAACAAATTAAGGTTAAACTATGTGAAAGCTTAATATTTTCAAAATTGTCTTATTGTGACCAGCTTTACGGGTACTGCATTTTTTACTTGCCTTTTGTACTATGTATGTAATTCGAGGCCAATAAATACTTACTTACTTACTTACTATTATTCAATGGGCCACATACTTAGGTTCAAAATAGCAGGTAGATTTTGTTAACGAGTTTTAAATTGATTTGTGACTCAGTTTTTGCGCTGCGATCTGCCAAGTAATATGGTTCACAGAACAATAAGCATCATTTATTTATATAAAGTGAAAATAAGTGTAAATCAACATGTTTGCTACTAGAACAAATAATGTCAAATTAAAGAGGAGGCAATGAGTGCTCAATCAACTATAACCGCCCAATTGGCCACAAAAAGTAAAAAAACCACAAAAAAAATAAAAAAAAGTAAATACCCCAAAAAAATAGCAAAAAAAAAATGTCAAATTAAAGAGGAGGCAATGAGTACTCAAAGAAGTTTTGGAGCCCCAAAACGAAACGTATTAAAAATTCATTAAAAATTCAATTATGAATCACTGAATTTTTCTTATTCCCACGAACCAGAAACCCCAAGAAAATCCGCTGAAGAATATATATATATATATATATATATATATATATATATATATATATATATATACAGATATATATATATCAGATTTCCATGAATTTATAACATCTTGCAAAATCTACCACTACGCTGATGATACCCAAATATATATCGACTTTGATTATGAGGACTCGGATATTTGCACTACACAAATAAACAAAGATTTGGAAAATCTTTTTAAGATATCCTCCGCACACAATTTGAAATTGAATGCCTCCAAATCATCGGTAACGTTATTCGGCAATCGAAATAAAAGAGCCTCGGTTGAGCAAAACTTCGCCATATCAATTGATCGCGACATTATACCTTTAACCGCGGAATGCAAAAACTTGGGTGTTTGGTTGGATTCTGAGCTCAAATTCTCCAAACATATCCAAATGCTATGTAGTACCTCTTTTGGCACACTGAAACAACTATTTCCTCACAGACACGTTCTGCCTCAACAAATTAAGGTTAAACTATGTGAAAGCTTAATATTTTCAAAATTGTCTTATTGTGACCAGCTTTACGGGTCTGCAATAATGAACTCTGATCTGAACAGGTTACAATTAATACAAAGCTCTTGATCTCGTTTTTGCAGTGGTCTCAGAAAATACGATCGGATATCTAATAAAATAACAGAATTGGGTTGGTTGAAAATAGATAAAATGTTCAAACTTCACACTCTCACTCTTACGCATAAAATTATAAAAACGGAGAAGCCCCCATATATATATATATATATGGTAAACTCAGATTCCTAAAGCATAATTATGTTAATACTAGGAAAAAACCCACTCTTCAGATTCCCAAGCATCGCACCTCACTCTATAAACGAAGCTTCATTTACACTGCTTCCAAGCTTCATAATGATCTTCCGACTCCTTTTAGGGATTATTCAATAATTAATTTCAAAAGAAGACTCAAACTTTCTTTTTTTTCTTTGAAATCTTCACCCAACGTCTCACGAACCTTGCCATGTAAACCTAACCTGAGTAATGTATTTGATAGTTAGTATTATTATTCAGTAGTTATTTATATGCGTATATATGTGTTTGATGTGAATATGTATGTAAATTTATGTGATATGTGTGTGGGTATATTTATTGTATTTACTGCATTGATGTATATTTATTGTTTGTTATATCTATGAAATAATAATCTCTGGCACCACTATTATATTCTGTTTGCATTTGTATATTTGATCGATTTCTTCTTGTTTTCTTTTCTTCAAATTGTTTGTAAAAAATTGGTAAAGTTGAAAAACAGCTTCATAATTGTGCTGAGTGGAAAGTAGGCAACCTATATTTCTCCAATTCTTTGTGTCATATTCTCTTACATTCTCTCATCTAGATTTTTATTAATAACACATCGGGAAAGTTGATCAAAAAAAGTTAATTAAAATGTATATTATTTAACGTCGGTACGCGATTTTGCTAGGTAACCCATTTGCGATTTATCAATGTTTATATTATCTAACATGTAATCTTTGTCATTGTCAAATAACGAATGAGGGTATATATTTCTAATACCGGATCTTATACTATAAGAAATCAGTTAGAATGTTGGAAAAGTAGGAACTATTTCTCGCTATATGTTTGAATTTGGCTATTCGCCGCCCATTTCGTATCACAAGTCAATGGCCCAAACGAAATTGTTTGGTGATTCGCTTTTAATCGGAAGTTGAACTATTTTCATGGATTTTTCGTTTGAAATAAAGAAGAAGCATTTCCTTCAATTTTCTACAATTTTTTTTTCAATTTTCGAAAGGAATTCAATCTCAATACTTTTAATTAGTACACCAAACCTTCCTGAGTTTACCTACTGAACTTGAGTTCTCAAAGTGTTACCGTTTCTCGGTGCAACTTGAAATAAAAATGCACTAGATTGAACGCCTACCTTAATGGATACTTCATATATTCGAATTACTAAAGCTAGAATTTCAGCTGTTTTGAAATTCTTGTCAATATTATAAATTCATATAAACTGATAAAAGATCCATTATATGATTGGCGATGAATTAGATAACTATGTGCCACTTATTAGAAGGATTAAATCTTCCGATTTCATTCTCAGGACTGAAAAAGTGTGTTCTTTCAATCATGTTTCATTTATTTGTCATTATGATTCTTCATTAAGAAGTAGTAATAGTGTGAATATTGAGGGGATCTACGTTCGTAGTTCGTACTAGGTAATATTTCGTTATTTCACAAGTGAAAACGAAAACAAGCTTTGACCAAGAATTCATTCTACTTGGTGGTGTGTACAATCATAACTTCCCCAAATTCTCATGCATTTGACTTACATACGTTCTTTCTCTTCTTGCTATTATTCTGAGTGGGATACATAGTTCTTATTTTGAAAGAATTTCTCAGTTGTTCAGGATCACTACCTCTTTCATTTTTCCAATACCTAAAATTATGACTTCAAATTCTGTCATCCAAAAACATTCCTGGTGTTATTTTGTTATTAATCAATAGAATATGGTAAAATATGCAATGAATTAGTCCTATTTTATGCCAATTCGATCGGCTTAATGGTTTAAACGTTTGATTGATGCACACATACATGTCGTTTTATTTTAATATTTTTCAGATACTGTGGTATGAAATTTATTCCTATAGCTATGTCATTTCAATTTATTTTACAATTACAATACTTCCACTTGTGGATATTCGAAAGTAAAAATATACTCTTCTGAGAAAATATTTCCTGAATGAGTACATTATTCTTCATAATATTGTTTTATTTCAATGTATATTTCGTTAGAATTTTCATAGAGATTTCTAAGAATGGTAACCATGAATATAAAAAATTAAAATAAATATCCAAGCCAATTTTTCCAACAAATACAATATTTGATGAGTATAGAGCATATCCAAATCCGATAATTTTTATACAAATATAGGTCAAATTCGACATACAATATTCCAATGAATTCCCTAGTATTTCCAGAGTTTTTGCTCCTCCTAGAATTGAAAAATATCTATCCTTGACGGTCAAATGAGCAAATTTGGCAGATATATTATTTCATTACTATTATTGAATTACCGGTCAGTTTTTCATGCTTGATTCTGAATTGAAGTTGTTTCAATATCCGTCCTAATATACCAGAATACCTACTGATACTTTTTTACTTCCAGGGAGCGAAAAGGGAAAGGAAATGGAATGAAATATAATGATGAATTCACTATCTAGTTCCTTCCGAAGTCTCTCTCAATAATAATAAATAAATAAATTTTAAATGACCCCCCAGAATCATAAATTTGTAAATATGACATTGCACACAATCTCACATTTGAAAGCAAGCGCTGTCTCACCACCGTTGGCCAAATTGTTTCAAAAGTTGAAAGTTAAAAAAAATTGAAATATACCAAAGTTTGAAAACTTCCATCATTATGAATGTGACTCTTTGAACCAGGAACATATAGCATATGTGAAAATTCTCACAAATTTTACTTTAATCAAGATGATTTTTTTGTTATCTCATGACAGTCACTGAACAATCCTTCATACTTGTACATCAAATTTATACCATATACATTTTAGATAAGCATTGAAAATGGCCGTAGGCCGATAGAGCTTTGCTTAAATATACAAAATTTTCACATAAAATACAAAATTTTAATTTTCGATGATGATACCTCCCCAAAAAACTTTCTGATAATACTCCATCGTGGTTTTTCCTAGTTATTGTGAATTCTTCGAGACAAATGTATTTCTCCCAGAGTGAATTCTTTTCCTCTTTTTATAATATTATTTATTTGAAAAAAATATATATAAAATTCTAGGACCGACTAGAAAAAATA